>OMNW01035339.1:48077-63533 GCA_900303245.1 Selene dorsalis | reverse complement strand
CCCTGCAGGTTTTAAAAACATCGCTAGAAAAACACAGTGACTGCAGAAGTGGCTTTTGGTGGTGAGCTTCACCTTCACTGTTCCATCAGTGTTTCTTCTTCTCATCATCTCTCAGAAATTTCAATCACTGTCATATCCTGTCATATCCAGGGAAAGCAGAGCTGATGACTAACAGTAACTGGAGAACAAGCAGGAAAAGCACTGATGCTCATGCTTTATACAATGCTTTATATTTCTTCTATGCTCTCAGCCCTTATGGGATGCTGTTAGTGGAGGGCTATGCTAATTAGGGCACAGAGTGCATTGCTGGTTTCCATTTTAGGGCCTTAACTCAGAAACAATGAGCTAATTCCACAATTCAGTACCACAAAGTTTAGTTTCTTAAGGACCAGTATAATATGTGTGTAAAAAAAAACAATTTGCTTTACAGGATCTTTAAAGTTTCGTCCTGCATCGTCTGTTTCATATTTAAAGGTAGAGTCTGCAGGATTTTCCAAAAAACAAACAAACAAAACAACTAAATATAGACTTATACAAAAGAAAACCTGCTTAATCATTACCCATGGGCTTCTACTCATGTTTAGTGGTGACTGTCTCTGCAGAGCCCCCCGTGTATGTGGTTGTTTTGGTGTGGACGTTTCTGGGCGGGAGACAGTTTCCTCTCCAGACAGTGTCAGAGCAGGTGAGGTTGATTAAGCCCCGCTAGCCGCCACAAGCGCTAGCAACGAGCTAGCGGGTGCTAGCGGTGGACGCTAGCCACCACCGCTAGCACTCGCTAGCTCGTCGTTAGCATCCGCTAGTACCCGGCTCTGTGCTCACTGTGACGGCCCTCCCTCCTACTCGTCGCAGCATATCCCTCCAGGTTCCTGTTGACGGCGGTCAGCGCTTCACGTGGACTGTGTTCACTTTTCTTTGCAGTCCTCCTGACTAGTCCTCATTACTGCTACTGTCAGGGGCAGGAGGCTGCACAGAGGAGGGACACAGTTTAAATGTTGTGTTTACAAACTGCAACAAACAAACCTACACTCTATCTTTAAAGCCCTTAATGTGCTGCTGTAAGTTCATGGTCTCAGTTTCATCTGATTGTGTATCTGTTGTTTACATCAAGTGTTCAGATCTGCTGTGACTGTCTCTCCCTCCCCTGCTCTCTCTGATCACTCAGTCTCATGTTTGGCCCTTCCTCTGTCTCCTTCACTGATAATGATACATGTATGGAAGTGGTTGATTTGGTACTGGAGGCTCAGTGCAGGGCAGCATGGTGACCGCAAGTACCACAATGTCTATCACTGGCACTTGTACATGGTCCAGCCATATTAGTGAGTTGACTTTTACTCACTATAATGGGCCAGTGTCCAAAAACACAGGTCAGTGGCCACAGTGAGTATCAGATGGATGAAGAGTGTTAGTGTGAACTAATATAAGTTACATGTGAAAGAAAATAAAAGATAAGATAAGAATGACTTTATTAATCCCCAAAGGGAAATCCATTTGTCTGTCAGCTGATCTACCATTTGCAGAAGAATTAAAAAGCCTGACGGCTGTAGGTACAAACGATCTTCTACTGTATATCTCCCCATCCTGCAGCGAAGAAAGAGGAGCTGTCCACCAGTGCTGTTTTTTTAAGCCATTACCTAGAAGTAAAAAAAAAATAGATTCAGTTTCAGTGGGAACAGTGTTGTTGCTCACCCTTTTTTGCCAGTGCATCAAAGTTTGCAGTCTTTGCTATGATTTGGACAATTTTGTCCCAGTATTTGATGGGCTGGGTTAAAAAGCCCAACAGGCAGAATATGACCCATACAAATGGCCTGCTTAGTTGGCCCATGTTTGCACTAGATCCTACATTTCCCATCATGCAGCTGAGTAGTGTATTTTGTTAGATGTCCTTGCCCAGTCCTGAATACCAAGTCCCTATTTTCTAACACGGGCTTTCTGTTACAAGTGAGTGGTATTCAAGCCAAAGTTTGAGGAGTTATTTTAAAATGTCCTTTACATACAAAATCAAGTTTTCCCTGCAGTCTTGTTCTTCAGTCTGATTCCTCTCTAATAAGCAGAAACTACCATTGTCAACAAATATTTGAGACATGGCTGCCAAGGAATTTTAATGACCGCTCTTCTCTCTTATCTTTTTCAACAGTGCCAGCCAAAATGCTGACCTCCCACCACCTGCCCTGCTGCACCGTCGCTCTGTTAGTGCTATTGAAGCTGACCCTGGCCCAGTACGAGCACCTTGGTTACCCACCTGGTTACCCGGACCCGGAGCAGGAGCAGTACACGGCCCCACAGCTGGCACCGGACACGCCCAGGATTCAGCTGCGACTGGCGGGAGATAAGAGGAAACACAACGAGGGCCGCGTGGAGGTTTTCTACAACGGCGAATGGGGAACCGTCTGTGACGACGACTTCACCATCCACGCTGCTCAGGTGGTGTGCAGAGAGCTCGGCTACCTGGAAGCTGTCTCGTGGTCTCCATCCTCCAAATATGGGAAAGGAGTTGGTGGGTGAAGTAAAGCAATGTTACCTCCATGTTGTCTCCTGAAACAAGAAAACACGTTCATGATAAGAAATATTGACTCAGTCACCAAACAGCATCATATTTCCCAGAATAAAATCTTGTACTATCCCTGATGTAACCTGTGTGTATGATTTTTCAATTTCTGACGTATTTGTAATATCAGTTGGAAAATGATTAATGGTAGATATTCCACTGATGGAGGGAGCAGCCTCGCCTTTAGAAGAAATTTAATTTTCCTTTGTGTCACCTACTTAATGGGAAAAGGTCTCCCTGTGGAAGCGCTGATGAATCTCTCTTTTGTCCTATCAGGACCCATCTGGTTCGACAATCTCCACTGCACCGGCAAAGAAAAAACCTTGTCCCTGTGTCCGTCCAATGGGATCGGTGTTTCAGACTGCAAGCATACTGAAGATGTGGGCGTGGTGTGCAGCGACAAGAGGATACCAGGGTTTAAGTTTGTCAACACCCTGCCCAACCATATAGAGGTAAACCCGTACTTCCTCAAGTCTCACACACACCAAGAGGCTGTGAAAGCTTTGTACATAGTTGTTTTTCATGTCCCCCTTTTTTTTCTATCATCTATCCCAAGGTTTGTTTCTTTCACCTTGCAGTTGGTGACAGCTGAGCTTTACAATCTGTTTTGCTTTTAGTTATTCTGTACAAACACAAGTTTAGCCTCAAAGGCCCTGTCCACACAGGGGGATGTGTAACATAGTTGTCTTCATCTGCCTGTTAACGTAATGTGTGTGTAGATGCCTGTTACCGTATGTCATTGTTGCTTGGTCAAAGTTGTCCAGGCAGGATTTCTCAGGCACGATGTTCACAAAGCATTTGACATCTGGTTTGCAGTCAGCTGGTGGTATACCTCCACCAAGGCCAAAGAATCGTACACACATCTTTGAGCTAGTCCTTCAGACAGTGGTTTGCAGTCAGGGCAAGCAGTGCTTCACTAGTAAAAAACAGAAAGAACAAACAAACAGTGGAAGCGATATCTCTCCTTACATCTGATTTACACAGCTGTCTGTCTCATAAGGGTTCAGATATTTCCTCTTGTATGTGCTGCCCCCTGTTGACCACATGTATGTGGGCGTGACCATGTCTCATTGACAATGACTGGGGAAAGTCACGCAGAAGGGAGGACAGCTTGTTTTGGAGGTTTGCGCATGCGCATAACGGACAGTCCTGGGATTTCTGATGGGTGACTTGGTTACCATAGCTACAGACGAGCGTGCGCAGTCAAGTTCCGGTCAGCACAGCTTTGACTGTTCTCGGGTCAGTTAAGATATTGTGTGCATTACTACACATGCACAGACATGTGGAAACTGTGCTAAATGTTACCTACTTCAGCCTTTTTTCTCTTAGCGGCGCGTTAGCTCAGTGAACGAAAACAATGATAAAACAAGTAAACAAATGAACAGATGGATCATTTGTCATGTGGACTGGTCACAGTAGTCAACATGTGAGCACTCAGAGTTCAGGTGAAGTGTGGAGCAGCTGTGAACAGCTTCTTCTGGGTTAGGGTTGGAGTTAGCTCTCATAAACCCTGCTCTGTCTCACTGCTCTGACAAGGTCAGATCTTACCCTCATCTGTTAAGACTTCATTTATTCAGGTTCCATTTTTACAGTGAACCATTTAACACAATTCTTCAGCATTCTGATGCAGTTTTGCAGTTTCCATATTTATTCATGTTTTCAGTTCAGTAAAGCTGAAGGTGTCCAGGCAGAGTGAGAGAGTCTGATCTTAGGAGGAAAGACAGGCAGCACACAATCACAACTGTGTCTTTTAGTGTGGATGGTTTATTAAACAACATAATCACACATTGAATTAGTGATTTCTGGTTGTGGGGTGGGGGTGTTTGGCTCTGCTTGTCTGTAGAGTCACTGCACGCCACTGCCTTCAGGTGACCAAACAAGCAAACAGTGGTTAAAGAGGAACTATGCAGGGGTTTTATCTTAACTATGCTACATGTTTACCTTAATTAAACAGCTTTGGAGTAATTGTGATGGTTAGATAAATGACTTGTAACTTGTTACAGGGAGAATGGAGGCTCTCTGTCCTCTCTCCGTCTTTTGGCTGAAAACCAACCTTGCAACATCAGAGCCTCTGACCCGGTGTCCCAGCTCTCGTCTCAGAGACACCGCTGTGTAATCTCTTGTTTATGACAGTTAAGACTACACAAATATACACATCATAACGCGTATATGATAAATAACATTATCCACCGCTGCATGGATTTCTTTCTCGCCACCTTCCCTGAAAACGAATGCACATGGTGACCAGACTTGCATAGTTCCCCTTTAAAACATGACCTCCATGGTGGAGGCCACTCTCTGTAAGCGTAGAGCAAAGAGGAAACCTCCAGATTTAAAGCGGGACTGACAGACCTCTTTTGTGAAATCTTACCCTGAATGCCACTCATCCATCCATCCATCCATCCATCCATCCATGCATCCATCCATGCATCCATCCATCCACCCACCCATCCATCCATCCATGCATTCATCCGGGCATCCAGGCATCCATCATCGTTCATATTTGCTCTCGTGCTCTCTTTTTACAATTCTATCCATGCAGCTTCCTGTTTGACCTCCATTGTCTCAGTTGCCCCATGGTGAGAAAACAGTTAGTGTTAAAGTTGTGGTAATAGTGTTTAAGTCTTGAACTTATAAAAACAGAGCTTATTCTTAATGGGTAAATTTAGTGAGGTATGTAGTGTGGCCTTCCATTAAGTTAGGCTCCAGTAAAATACAGAGCAAAACACAGCACAAAACTCAGCAAAAAACAAAGCAGCAGAGGCTGAGATATCCTGACTGTTAGACCATGATTCCAAAACTGCTGGATACCTACATCTCCCATGTTGCAACTTAATAGTGTTAGACCTCACTTGCATGCAATTCCCACACCAGCTTCCACACAACTTTCTAAAAACCTTGGTCAACTGGAAGTTCAGGCTGAGATAACTTTGATGGCATTACTAGAGTTTTACTATCAGAGTGACAGAGAGCATCATCTTCACAGCCTTAGTAGTGCTCACTATATCCCTTTAAGTAATAAATCTGTGTGGATGGAAACAGCTCTGTGCACCTAATGTCAGTAACCCATCCCAACTGTGTTTCACTAATGCTCCTTTCTAAATAGCCTGCAGTGAAAGTGTGTCAGCGAAAGTGAAGTTAAACTGGTAATTATTAGGTGTTGCACTCATAACTGTCAGAGCTGTCTGGAGTGAACGGACCTTTAAGAGCCACCAAAAGCAGAGTGTTATCTTTCTGCTCACTGAGCAGGCCTCATGAATCCACATTCCAACGTTATGAGCAAAGTGCACAGCGGAGCTAACTGTGTGCTTCTGCCTCTCTGTCCCACTCCAGTGCTTCTTGGGAGAGTTTAAAAACTAATATTGTGTTTTTTTCAAAATGCCCTCAAAACATGTGCAGTTAGCTCAACAGACCTCCTCCTTACTTTTCCAAAAGCTGCTGGTATGATTTAGGGATCGTTACGGTTTGCTCCGTCCCAGAGCTTGTCATATGTACTACCTCTGGCTGTAGAGGTGTCATATCTGATGAAAATATGAAAACAATGTGACAGTAGATAGAGTGGATTTCCATTGAAATGTATACACCTTTTTATCAAATGGCATATTTACTGTACTGCTTTGTGGATCATAGCAGTTATTTTGTCAAGATAAGCAGCTGGTGGTAGTCATTAAAGCATTGAGTGCAACAAGATGTCAACTGAATCATTTATTTTCTTCTTTTTTTTTAAACTGTTCTTATTTTAATTTATTTTTTACAGGCTCCTTTATTCCTAAACTAGAACCATCCATTAGACCAACTGGAAACCCAGTTACTGAAAAACATGCTGCTCTCTGAACCAACAGGGAACGATCACCTGAACCTGCAGCCTCCCCTGATTTTCTGCAGTGTTACTGTCAGTGTCAGCTCATTGTTCAGCAGTCACTTCAGTCTCTGTCCTCTCAGCATCAGTTTCAGTCACAGTTGGCATGTGTTTTCAGCAAAAAGCATCTGCTCACAGACAGTTAGACCATGTGTACATGTAAACACAAACGGCTAAAACCAGATACTTTGAGAGCAGGGTACTTTGTGTGGGATACTTTGAGAGCTTTGGATTGTGAGTGTGCTTGACACACGTCTACATTGAAAGTAATGGATGTGTGTGAGCAAAAGACGCTACATCCGAACGGCTCCTAAAGGGGTCCCTCACGCCACTCTTACAACACACAATATGACCGTTAGTCATGGATATAGTAAACAAAGATCAGACCAGAAGTACGGTTTGGTACTTCAGGTTCGCTGTGATTGATTAATGCATTTTTAAAAGTTAAAATTATGCGTTGACATGCGGAGAGAGATTTTTCTTTAAATGTGTGAATTTCTTTCTTCGTTTGCAAAAGTACTCTGGTATGTGTGGACTAGGCCTCAGAAACTAGCTGGTGAACTTAGTGGAGGACTGAGTAGCAACGGAGACAGATGGTAGGGACCAAAGACTGAACTGAAAGGGAGCAAATATTGGAGTATAATTAATATGTATATGTAGCTGCAGAATCCTGACTGCAAGTGAATGATACTGTTGCACCACAGTGCTTCAAGAGGACAGTGCTGGATACTGACATTGTTCCAAAGTTTGAGAGCATCAGTGCCATCTTTTTTAATTTTACACATTCTTCTTTGTGAAAACAACAATGCAGCTCTACTGCTGACTTCTTGTTGGAGATTTGGGTTTGTTGCTTGTAGCAGCTGATGTAGCCAACCTCTGGCTTCAATCAGAGATGAGAAGCAGGCTCCAGAGGTCTGGTAAAGTCACTTCCTGTCTCTACAACCCCCAGATTTTCTTTTCATTCTCACAGTAGTCCACTTCCAGAAAGTTTCCTGACAAATGCAGTGGTACTCCCCGACACATGTACACAGACCTTGATGTGTACGATTGGCGGAGTTTCCCTTTAAAGCTGTGACTTCCTGCTTAGGGCTTTGGCAAGACAAAAGTTAAGGATTATGATTCTCAGGAGAGCATGTCTGGAGAGGTCTAGACGTCTGCAGTCAAGCTGGGATGTCAGCTGAAGAAAAAGAAAAAAAAAATCAGACTCAGCTTTTCCATTCACTTAAAGAAGTCACGTGATCTTCGTGCATGTAAAACACAGCCAACCGGTCCCTGCTGCCACACACAGCCGAGCGCGGCTTTATCATCTGGAAGTGGTAATCTGGTGACTCATTCAGGCGCATTCTGGTGTGCAATGGCTGCCATGACGACATGTCGCTTGGGGTTTTGTGGTCTGGGATGATTAGTAGGCTTTTGGAGTGCTAAGGAGCACCACTGCTTTCTCAGGTGATGGCAGCCTCAGCTTATTCACCCACAAAGGAAATACCCAGAGAGTGAGCTAAGAGGGCTGTGAAACATGAAGCCTTGCATGCACATGTCACTGACCTTTGACCTGTGCGCTGAGGCTCCCTTCTGCTTGTGCTTTGTCCTCTCACATTGTTAAAATATAAGAAGAGGTGTTGCATTTTGAGCCTTTTTTTAACCAGCTTGAAACTTGGAAGAAAAACAACCATCTTCTTCTATGAATCTGTTCTCATGTGGTCAGGGAAGTTCATGGGTTTGCACGGATTCCAGTGACTCCATATTTAGAACAGTGTCTCAGTCAGCTGGACAGTAAACAATGCAGGTTGACATCCAGTGTTCAGTGCTGCGTCGCTGGAATATTTAGTGCGGCATCTCTCCAGTGTTTATTTATATACTCCCTGCCGTGCTTTGAGGAAGTCTGCTGCCTCGCCTTGGCATTTCAGTTTATGCTGCAGAGTTTCTGAGGTCTGACCTGTGAGCACATGCATTGCATTCCATTTCAAACCAACTTCAACAGTAAGAAATTCTGGGGTTTAAGAAATGTGATGCTTGGCAGTAACCATTTCCAGAGTGGGCCAACAGGCTTTATTTATTAAATTATGTGAACAGTGATGCAGTCAGAGTTCTCAGCCTGATTTTTTACAAGTAGGCACTGAGGAACATCCGAGGAGCAGCCAGTGAAAGAGGAATATTCTGAGCCATATTCTGAGTTCAAGTAGACACTGGCTACACAAACAAGCGTATATACATGTCCTAACACAGGAAAGATGGGATTATGGTTGAGAATTGTCAAGGTTGGAGCTACATTTGGTGAAAATACCCTTATTTATTAGTCAGTGAGTGAAAATGGGTGATAAGAGTTTAGAAAGACATGTTGAATATATACATAATGAAGCATAATTTCTACTGTGGAACATATATAAGTCACTATTTCAACAGATTTTCAACAAAATTTTCAAAATAAATAACAGATATCACCCGGTTCCCATCATCAATTGTTATGATGAAGTGACATTGTGATTGATTGGCTGGCTGAGTGTTGGAAGTTTCCTATTGGCTATTGGTCTTTCAAAACAGTAAAGGAGGGCAGATACTGGACTTAAATCCACCAAGTGGACAAAACACCACTCCAGATCAGTAATGATCTGACACATCATGTCAGTATTCAGAGCCAACCCTCCTCCTAAACACACAACATTAACGGTGTGTTGGGCCTCATGATGCACTGGGGGCCTCATTTTATGTGCAATTACATGCACCGCGGTGTTCTTGACTTTAGTAGTTTGCAAGACTGAGAGAGCAGAGAAAGGAGGTAATCTACAGCACACATTGCTGCAATAATCTGATCAATCACTCGTCAGAGCTGGGTACCAGTGCAGGTGAAGAGATCGAAAGTCGACTCTGAATCTGTAAAAGGCACATATGCTTGTTTACGACCTTGACCTGCTTTGAGATATTTGGCAGACCCTGTAGGGACAGGCTAGGAACAGTGATGTCCTGTACTGATTCTATTGTTGAAAGCTGACATAGGGTGAGACCCTATAGTCAGGTCGAAGAGCCGATGTATTGAAACAAGTAACCTCACACCTACGGGCAATTTATAGTCTCCAATCAGCCTAATGTGTATGTCTGGACTTTCGGAGGAAGCTGGAGAACCTGAAGAGAACCCACACAGGGAGAACATGCACACTCCACCCAGAATACCAAGCCCCCGTGTTAACTTAGGTTGGCTAATTTTAAAGTCAGGGCCGGTGCATCAGAACCCCAGATATTCACTTCACTTTTTTAAATTTCGTTTGTAATCTCACTTGTGAGGTTAACACAGATTCAAGTAAAGGCCCCTCTTGGTCTTAAAAGAACGAAATGTGCTCTGTTCTCACAGCTCATTGTGAATAATCTGGACGCGATCTTGGAAGGTGATCTTGATAGCAAATGCCTCCAGGCCACTTCCCATACTGCCTTGCTCAGTTCACCTATGTACA
This sequence comes from Selene dorsalis, assembly GCA_900303245.1. Classification (NCBI taxonomy): domain Eukaryota; kingdom Metazoa; phylum Chordata; class Actinopteri; order Carangiformes; family Carangidae; genus Selene; species Selene dorsalis. The sequence continues at coordinate 53,683 of OMNW01035339.1, read as the reverse complement.
TCTGCTGTCCTGTCCTGACAAATCTGCTGTGGTGGGTTGTGTTTGAACTGGTAGAGATGAAATCTGACTGCAGCGATTACCAGAACTAAATATCTTTCTTTGTTCCTGTTCCCCTACTGCCTTCTTTTTCCTCTCCATTCTCTTTCTCCACTGCTCTCTCTCTCTCTCTCACACACACACACACACACACACAAACACACACAAGTAATAGTATTACAAGCAGCCATGAAGTCCCCACAAGCAGAGTTTACAGCTCCCATTTTCCTCTCTGAAGTCATTTTTTCCCTCTGCGGCTTTAAGGTCAAATCTTCCACTTTCCTTGGTGTAAACCTTCAATCATGTCATGGTAGGGCGCCATAAATCACCACGTCAGCCCTCCAGCACTTCGTACCGTGAACTTGGAGTCATACACGGCCGTCCCTTGTGTCACGATCTTAAAATGGTTTTAACTATTTAATTATTTTTCACACATACTAGTTGGGAGATGTTTCTGAGGCTATGTAAAAGTCTTCACCCAGAGGCATCACATTCCCACAGCAGGCGGATGTTTAGCCTCTGGAGATTCTAAAATTAAGTCCTCATCTGACATCAGAGTGAATGGCGGAGCTCAGACAGGGCAGAGCTTGAGAGTCTTGTTATTTTTCTTAATATGAATTTTAAGATCTAAGCCTCTTTCAGTCAGACGATCCGTTTCTTTGATTAATTATGTTAAAGTTGCAATAGAAATTCTAAAAGGTCATTTTTCTTTTACTGTGTTTTATTTGAACTTTTCATAAGAAGATATATTTGTGGTTTTAAGTACCATACATCATCTTAGTGTAGTTTTACCTCTCATCTCTCAGTCTTCTCTCTGAAGCTCTAGCAACAATATGTTGATGAGCCAATCATATCAGAGGAGGCTCTGAGCCTGTCGTCTGTTTGGATGACTGTTTTGTGAGGGATCAGATAAGATAAAGCAGAGACAGCTTGTCGCTTTGTTGTGACATCATAAAGTTACAGAAGTGCTGACGGCTGGTCTGAATGCTCAGTCTCTGAGTACAGTCCGTGTGTGTTTCTCTCTCTGTGCACCGAGGCTCTGATGTGTTCACAGTATCAACATAAAACCTATTGAATCAAAAACATATGGACATTTCTATCTAATTCTACCTAATGCAACAATGGTTCTTTAATTTGTCTGGTGTGTTTCACCACAGATCTTATTTTGTCTTCTCTGTCACAATCTGTAACAAACTGTCACGGTCCTAAAGTGGAGCTCAGTCACATTATCGGTTTTATTTTATATCATATTACAAACTAAACCCTGGATCCTGACTGAGCTGGAAATGATTTGTCAAAGTAACATTTCAAAGCTAGTCAGTGGATTTTCAGCAGCTAATGTAGTGTTAAGAAGGATCGTGTTGGTTGTATCAGTGACTGACATATCCTAACAACTGTGAAATTCAAGTACAAGTATTCCCGTTCTGTTCAGGGAGAATTATTTGACTCAACATAACTTTGGTGATCCCCTGACTCCTCATCTTATGCTACCTACAGGTCAAACTTTAAATTTTGCCAATAATTTAGTTTATGACCAGATATCTGCAAAGCTAATGAAATCCCCATCATCCTCAACCATACTTGACATTTTGTCTTTTTTTTAGCTAAAGGTTTTGTTAACTTTTGGATGGACTGCAGTAAAAATTTGGTGTGTCCGTGTTGCCCAGAGGAGAAATCGTAATGACTCTGGTGATCCTCTGACATTTCATCAACTGATTCCTGCAGCTCAACTTTTTTTTACTTATTTTTCTCACACTGGCACCAAACTTTGTAGAGACATTACTTTTTCTCAGACTTTTCATACAGCGCCATCATCAGGTGAAAATTCATTTCAATTTGTCCGGTGCTTTCATTTATGACCAAGCACCCGCAAAAACCCATGGCCTTTGGAAACATGGAACATGCTTATTCATTAAACATAAACTCACAGAGTCTTAGGCACATAAGAATCACAGGATCACAGTTAATGTTGAGATTATGGAACACGTCACTGGCTGTAAGTACAAAAGTGACTGAGGTTCTTTTCTCAAACACATGATTTGACTCAGTTAAAAATATCTCATCTATATGTATTTTGACAATTGCTGTGCAGCTACAGTACAAATGTCCCTTTATGTTGAACCACAGGCATTTTAGCAAACAGTACACTAGTCCATGCATTAGTAACAGCTATGTCTGCTCAGGTTTTTTTTATTTTTATTTGTTTGGGCTCTGTCTGATGGTGAAGATGCAGCCCTGGCACGTCTGAGAAAAACACAACAGCTGTGTAAGCTAATTTCTGAATTAAGCGGCTGTTGTCTATTTAGTTGGGTTTGTCACACTGTAAATTTTATCTCCTCAAACATTTATGATTTACTTTGCTATCAACAGAATAAGAATGCTTTTAATTTGAAACACACCAGCAGTGCCACCGCACAGAGCCGTGAGCGCTGCAGTCACTCCCACGTGTGACTTTAATTTCCACTTGCTTCAGCTTTAACTTCATATAAAAGCAGTTTGCTTGCATCCAATCATTGTCTTCATGAGTGGTGCTTCAGCTCAGGGTTCGTCACGACTTTGTGAAGCATCTGTTTTCGGTTTGTTAACCAAGGCTCTTTTAATCCACTCTCACGGTGGAAATGCACACTGTGACACAACATTCTCTGCATTCTGTAAACACTGTGTGAACACACATCATCCTCAGTTTTTGTTGCAGCTGGTTGAATAATCACCGTCTGTTGAGAAAGACAGGATGTTAGATGTTTTCTTCAAGACAGGGACTTGTAAAAATGCTGAGAACAACAGACAGTGCCGAGAGCGGCTGTAGGCTCACGAAAAATTCTCAGAGAACGGTTTCTAACTGAATACCACACTGTATGTGAACCCAGTTTCTTACTCTGCTGCGGATGTGAGGTGATTTCTGCTGGCTGAGAGAGTTGTTGAAACCCTCTATTGGAACCATATGTTCCTGAGCTCCATGCGCTTTGTTTTTTTTGGCGAGTGAAGTCTTTACTGTGGATTGTAGAGGGCCTATGTACTATACAGTAGTTACTGAAAACACAAGATTGCTGGGCTGTGGGTTGTGCTCAGAGGGACCTATGAGACAAGGGCAAGAAATGGCAAGAGGTCACAATGATTGATGCACCTTTGGTCTTTGCTGCCCCCCTCCCCTCCCTTCAGAGACGTCCCTTCATCCACAGAAGAAGGGACCTGTCCGGGGGGTTGCAGAACAACAGTATGAGAACCGTGGAAAAAGGTTTCTTTGGTGAGGTAGAAGAAATAGAGTCCTGATCTGAACCCATCATTCCACCAGAGTGGAAACATACATAATGACTCCAAAGAACGTGCAGAGTTGAATATTCTTGCTGCTGAGTCTCTCTTTGAATGTTAATCTGGGCAATAAGATTGTTTCCATTTGTCAAACTACAAAATACTGTGCAAGACTTGATTTGGTTAATGCAGAATGGAGCAATCTGGTCCCATCCATTACAGTGAAATTATGCTCTGAAGGCATCATATGATGGCCAGTTTAGAAAAGAGGAAGGATTATTTTGAAAGTCTCATCCTCACTTTAAAACATTAATATCCTGTGATTATTAGAACTTCCACATTTTCAAGTGACTTTGTTGCTTTAAAAATCAGAAATAACAATCTTCTCTGGTTCACTGGTTCTGTTACAAGGTAAATGGTGGGGTCGGACATTTAATTTTATACATTGTCAACAGAATGTGAAAGAACAACAGTTCTGTGCTGTGTTACTGTGGTAGCTGCTGTGTTAGCATGATAACACACTAACCCCAGCCCTTCCCATGCGTGGCTTATACCATTTTGAACCTCAAGAGGTGATAGTGAGTCACTGCAGTGTCCAGTCCTTTGCAGTAGTCTGTGAACCCTTGTGGAACATTATTCCATGATCTTTCACAGTTTGGCAACATGTGAAAAACTGCCCTATGGTTAGACTCATTCACATGAACTTGCTTAAAATGCAGAGAGGGCAGTGATCCCAGTCCTTGAACATGCATGCAGCATGCTCTCATGTGCTCTGGTGACAGGCAGGGAAAAAATGTAAGGATTGTTTGATGGTGTGTCGGTCTATCAGCTTATCAAGATTTGCCCTGCTTTGCTTGATGGTGAGCTAAAGGGTGCAGGGGAAGGGTGGAGGAGGGGTCAAAGAGAGAAACAAACAGCTCAATTTTGTAAATAAAAAGCAGTTGGACAATTCTAACACATTTCCCCCTTAAGAGAGTCATGGGAATTTAAAGGAAATTGAGTCAGCTGTTATCCTGCAATCCCCAGTAAACCCTGGTAACATTATTTAAGAGTGCAGCATGACTCATCCAAACTCATCTGTTTAGTTAAAAGGAGTTGACTTGACATATGGTACGTGGTAAGTTATTCTACGAAACTTCCGTCATTAATCATGGAACATTAATAAATAGTTCTGCTCTGCTTTTAATAGAAACTTTATATAGAGGGGGGTTTTCATGGAGCGGAGTGGTCATTATGTAGGTTCTTCAATTAAGCAGCAAATGATTGATAGGTCAAGTTGTTTCTAGTCTTTAATTAAGGATGACATCACTCTGTAATAACCTTATAAAAGAGCGGTGACTCTCCTGCTCTGATGTGATTCAGAGCCCGTTGCACAGCTGCACTTTTCTTTATATTTATGTCCTGTGTGGTCTTTGGAAAAACCGCCATTAAATCGAAGCCATAAGTCTGACGGTGTGTTTTTTTCAGCAGTGTCCGAATGCTGAAACCCACGAGTGTGTGATTTTCATGAGAAGCAATCAGTGTTAATTATTATTCCTATATTCTTAACCTGTCATCTGATTTCAGCTGAGTCATTATGTGTCATTGCTGTTGTTCATAACTCAAACCACAGCTCTGCAGTTCCCCTCAGCTCTGTGGACCTTTAGGCTTTTTTGCTCCTTTTGAATATAAAGCTGCACTAATCAATACCTTTATCAAACCATTTGTAGCAAGGGACTTTTACCAATGGATCAAATCACTATGAGCATATTGATCCTCCACTTTCTCACAGCTTTACTCTACATTTTAGCATTTCTCAGCTCATTGTTTTGGTTTGGAGCTCTGTTGCTGTTTTGTTTCAGTCTCTGTCTTGCTTTTGCCTCATTTCCAGACACAGCAGGCAGCTGTCAGTAAACAATATATAAATCATATAGAATAGAATAGAATAGAATTACTTTATTGATCCCAAAGGGAAATTCATTTGACTGTCAGCTCATCTACCATCTGCAGAAGAATTAAAAAGTCTGATGGCTGTGGGTATAAAAGATCTTTTGTATCTCTCTGTCCTGCTACGAAGAGAGAGGAGCCGTCCACCACTGCTGCTCCATCTTTACTCCTATCACAGAGCCAGCCTTCTTAACAAGTTTATCCAGCCTCTTTACCTGCTTTTTCCCCAAACTTCCTCCCCAGCAGACTGCAGCATAAAATAAAACACTTGCCACCACAGACTGATAGAACATCTGCAGCATTTTACTACAGATGTTTAGTGATCTGAGCTTCCTTAGGAAATAGAGCCTCTTTTGCCTCTTTTTGTAGAGTGCATCAGTGTTAAGGGACCAGTC
>OMNW01035339.1:31712-46695 GCA_900303245.1 Selene dorsalis | reverse complement strand
AAGCCCCCCCCCCCCTCCTCCCTGGAGTACACCAAAACTAGGCACACATGTTAGAAATCTCTTCTTTGCTGCAGTCAAATGGTGATTTTTGTTTGCAAACAGACATGTGAGGACCGAACTGATCGAGCACTAAACTAGAATTAATGAAAGGATATTAAAAGGATATTAAATGGATGGGAGAGGAATGAGGAAGGGGGGGAGGGGGGCAGCACGTGAGTCAGCCCAGGAACAAACTGGGTGTCATGTGTGCTGATCCTGAAACATTCCCACAAGAGGAGTGTAGCTTCTTCAGATTTTTACACAGGATGTAACTCCTGCCACAAGGGGTCTCTCATTCAAAACAATACCAAAAGACAGTTTGGTGATGAAGAAGTGGGGTGGGATGAAAATGAAACGGACAGTTACCATGATTTGTCAGGTATGAACATTACTATAAATATATATGACATGTAACTATCCAACCCCTAATATGCCTTGTAATTTTTAGCTGTTTTAATAAGGAAAAGTTAAATATTGTGTGCAGGCTGGTCTGCATTTATTTGCTCTTCTGACTGAGTCATATTCTATATATTCAGTAAACCCAGACAAGGTCACCACCCCCATCTTTCGAGTCATTATCATGTTCCATGATTTCACCCATACAGTTTTATATCCTCTGCAGTCATGACTGTGTTGCCTCTAACCACAGTGATTAATGTGGTTATCTCTGGGAGAAAATAGCAGAGAGACTGAAGATTCGTAGTTTTCACTCTGGCAGCATCTGTCAGTCTCTGGAGGCAAATGCCAATTTAGGAAACCCTCCTTTCTCATTATTTGATGTAGGTTCTACTTGGCTGTGTGAGAGGAGTTTATACCAGTCCATCTGTTGAGCAAAGCAACGCACACCCCCCAGCCAGACTCTGCTCCCTCCCCTCAGCCTGCACTGTCACGTAGCACAAGAATGTGGGTTAGGGCTATGGGAGAGGAAAATGTTTATTTAATCCATCCAACTAGTCTGAAGGGAAAGGGACTGTTTTTTTTTTGACAGCATACTGAGTTTTACATAGATCATGCATGCTGGTAAAACAGTGTTTCTTGATCAAAGTTAAAAATAAAGTGGAAAGTTGATTAATCTTCTTCATTTGAACACAGACACTAAAATCCCCCATGTGCCTCCAGGTGACTGATGATAACATCTTATTCGTATTTACAGAACAGAAAACACTTTGGCATGTGCGCCACTGGTTGCTAGGAGATGAGTAGTTCAGAGGCCCGGAGAGGGGCCCACCTAAGCATGGTCCATGTGACAAAAGGCTCCATACTAACGCTCCATGTTAACATGACAGCTGAAATAGTATGTCCTTTCTTTCTTTTTTAATGTATCTAACCTGATACACTTAGCAGTGGTGGTGTTTTTTTTTTTATAAATGTTATTAGTATCTGGTCTGACATGTATTTAATGAAGCATATAACTTTGCAAAACTAAACAAGTATGTACAGAGTGGTGAAGAGGAGAGAGGTCATCTTCATCAATGATAGCTGTGTTAGTAGAGACAAGTACATTATTGTATTACCATTCAGGTATTTCCCAGCTAGAGCGCTTAGTGGAGCTGGACCAATCAATCTTACACTTGGTTTTTAAACTGAATAAAATGAATGAATGCATCATGTGTGATACTGTTAAAAGACCATGTCAGTGAGAAATTCTGGATTCTGCAAACCCGTCGCATATCACATCTACTCTCTGTTATTGGAAGAGTTCAGTGATGGTTTTCCCACCAGCCCAGGTTATTCTGCTTTAGCCGAGCCATGATGACACGTGCTTCCACTGCAGCCTCCGAGCAGGGCGGCTGCACCAAGCCTATACTGTGTTCCTGGCAGCTGACACGGCCACAGACAGTATATGCTATTTCAGAGTAGGAGCCACTGGAGACTAGAGAGGAATCTGTTTGTGAAGCTTCTGTGTTCATCTCATGTACTTGTGTCATGTACCTTCTACCTGAATATCTGTGCTTTTGTTGTTTAATTTCACTCCTGTGTTTACACTTTATGATACCAGCCTCATTCCACTGTTTACAGCCATTGGTGTGAGTGTCACCCAGTTAGCAGAGCTTCATTCATTGCACAGCCAGCTACTTAATCCTAGCCCTGCTCTGCCCATCTGACTTCAGTATTCAGCCTGGGATTGAAATGCTTTCATGGCTTTTCTCTCCTGCAGAGAATCTATCGGCCAATCGGTGAACAGAGGGAGTGGCTGAGAATAATGACGTTGAGGTTATGCACTAAGTTTGAAGTTGCATTTAAGTAATGGTGGCGGAGATGGATGTTCGCCAAGCTCGCCACCATTGCGTTTCGGCCGGATCCAGCACATGATCATACATCACGACCAAACCTTAGTTATTGGGTAAAGGTAGATCCAATAGTTTTAAACTATAACCGAGTATCCACCTACCAGGAGGTAAACGTCTCTCAATGTAAAGTGGCCAGTGTCTTTGCAAAGATGAAATGAAGTGTAACAGATTGGCCAGGACCTGGCTTAAGGATGACATCATTCATCCATTAGTGCAGTCCATGTCACATAATTTATGAATATAATTTGTGAAGGAAAGTGACAACTTTGAAGTCAAAGACACAAACTAACTTGTGTTCTGTGTCAGTAGGGTGGAGGAGTCCTGTCTGTGGTTGATGAGGTAGACGTGAGGCGTTTGGAAAGAAAACTCTGTGTGTGTCTTAATTATCTTCTGCTCACACCGCTGTTTCTGTGCTTTTTTTTTTTTGTTTTTCACATCACAACACAACCATGGAAACACTCTCAACACCTTTGGCTTTTAAGGGCCCAAAGCAGTCTTGGAGGAGTCAGTCATGGTGTTTAACATTAATAAGGTGATTCACTGTAAAAATGTTTGAGCAGTCTGGATAAGATTTACAAGCAGTGTGCAGGGAGCAGAACAGCTGTGCTTACAGTCAGGACATGGGGGGTTAACTGTTTTGATTGCTTGTTATGTAACACAGGACGTGCTTGACAGATATGAAGTGTAGCATGTCTACATCTCGCTGGATTTCAGAGGTCTGTATAACCAGTGAAGGTTATGCAGAAGTAATATACTGCATTGTGAAATGAGCATACACTCATTTATACACTCTGTTGACTGCATGTGAATGGACCAAGTCATTATATACGTACTGTATTTCCTTGGCAATTATACACCAAGACAATGATATAGTTTCTACGACAACTTACATGTCAGAGAGAGAAATAAGCATCCTCTGTTGCCAGGCCTCACGGCCCATGCCAGATCAGGTTTTGTGACACTCAGAGTACGTTTCTCTATATATTGTCCACAGAGCCTGGATATTCAAGTGGAAGATGTGCGCATACGACCAATCCTGTCGTCTTACCGTAAGAGGATCCCCGTGACGGAGGGCTACGTGGAGGTCAAGGATGGTGGTAAATGGAAGCAGATCTGTAACATGGAGTGGAGCCAGTTTAACAGCAGAGTCATCTGCGGCATGTTCGGCTTCCCTGGAGAGAGGAAGTACAACGCCAGAGTCTACAAGTGAGTATTCCATTGTAGTAACAGTAATGTGTGGCCCTGGGGTCATGGTTTGGGCTAGGTAGTACAGTGGATGATAATGTAATCTGGCTCTGGGCAGATGGATTATTTGCCACATACGCAAAGTGGTAATTTCACTTTAGCCACTCTCCCTGTGCCTAACATAAATACCAAAACATAAATGTCCCTGTGGTCTGGTTTTGACCAGGTTAGGAAACACTCATACGTTCCTACAGCAAAGGGCTTTTCACTGAGGACATCGATGTGACTGTCAGTGTTTCCAGAGATACCATTTGTTTTCTATACCACCTTAAACAGAGGTCTGATACTTTTAATATTTATGTGTGTGAGCACAGAGGAAACTGCATCATCCCGTGGTTCCAGGATCTTATTTTTATTATTTGCTTTTTCAGCTTAGTCAACAACAACCCAGCATACTGACTTCTAAAATCTCTTAGAAAAGGCTCTTACAAAACATACGTATCTAAACCAACTATAAATCACTGTTCTTCAAACTAGAACTGTTCAGTAAAGCTTTTTGATATCTGTCTCTTTGAATTAAAGCAGTGTGAGTTTCTTTCCCCTCAGTTTTTGGACACCAGTTGTGACCAGTTCTGAAAAAAGGTCTCGAAATTTACAAGACAGACGGCAACAGCCTTGAGTATGGAAAGCTGCTCTAAGACGTCAGACCTCATATAATGCCATTAATATTACATTTGACACTGTTTAATTGGTTCATGTCTCAAATTTACAAACCAAATGTGCAAGTAGTTTATTTTTCCTGCGCCTCCGCTGCACACCTGGAGCTTCTGTGGAGCTCTGGGGCTCAGATGTCTGGGGCCTTGGGTCAGTTCCCTGTCTGGCCCTGTCTTGTGAGGAAGTCTCACGTCAGTTCACTGAAACTAAACATCTCACCTGAAGTGTGGACTCTGAGGAGGGATGTCAAGCTTCACATCTGACTGTGTGCTGGGTTACTTTTCCAACCTCAAAAACTCAAAACTTCAAATGTCTTAGTGAGCTCATCAGGGCCCTGACCTAAATTAGCATATAGTATATTTTTAACCCTTTACCAGCCACTGCTATACCTGCAGAATGCTTGCACTAGAACACCCACTGACTTTTTTATAAAAACTGTCTCCATTCTCTTTAGGCGTTTAAATAAAACAAAAATAATGGATTCAATTCACACTAATATATATAACCCTGAATTCTTCATGTAACACGTGTGTTACGTGCGTAACACTATACCTCCTTATACACTGAGCCCCTGCCTGACTCCTGTACATCCAGAATCAGTGCATTCCACAGAGCTGTGGTAATGTGCGGCTGAGGGATCTAAATCTTGCTTACATGAGGAAGCTTGTAGGCAGGCGGCCACAGGTTAATCGCGGCGTACCATAAAACTTCCAGCACTTGAGTTAACCTTGAATTTACTGTCTGCCTGGGCTGGCTGGAAGTTTCCTCTGCTTTAGGTAACCACAGCAGAGCGTGACAGCTCCTTAACTTTCCATCTACGTGTCAGCCTGCTCCTGCTGCAGCCCCATGAAACACATGCAGCGTGTTTTTGCAGGCTGTCCTTTGAAACGGCGAGGACACACGGCCGAGGGCCCCCCGCGCTTTCATTCTTGATTGTGTAGCTTTGAATTGAATGTAAACAAAGTCACTTCAAAGACGCCAAATTTAAATTTAAAGTGTTTATGAGACATGAATTTGTGGCTCTTTATTTTTTAAAAGTTGGAAATTTAAATGTAAATTCCACAAAATTACACTAATTCAGTGCTTTAACCCAGTGTTACTGGACCCCAATAAGTACACAGATACACATCTGATAAATCTTTGTCCCCGGGTCTCACATCTGGTAAAAGTCTTTCTTTTAGATGTTTTAACCACAACGATTTTGACATGTTTAAAACCCATGACCAAAAAACGGACAAAATAAAATCAAATTAAATATGGAAAGATCTCTAAATGTCACTATCAACAACAGGCAGGGTGATGAGCTTAGAAGCAGGCAGAGAAGTGAAGGGAGAGCTGCATGTATGTCAGTAGCCAGGGAGACAACAGGAAAACATGCAGGTGATGATCCCGGACCAGGGGATTAACTTGGAGAAAGTCTGAGAAATCAATCTGATAATACACAAGTCCAGGAGGCCTGTGAATGTGCGCTGAACAAACTGACTGAAACCATGATGAGCAGATAAGCTGTACTCTTAACTTTTGTATTTAATGTGAATAGAAAGAGTACATTTTGGAGGGATCTGCTTTCCATTAACAATGAACCTCGAACATAATGCAGAGATCCTGTCCTCTCTCAGCGCCCCCCCGCATGCTGCTTCGGTAATACTGTCTAATGTAATATTTGTCTCAGGATCCCCTACTAAGGACAGATAGAGCCTCCAGCTCTATCTGTCCTTAGTGTAATCATCGTCTCATACTTTCATTCTGTTAGCTTCACATTTGTAGTTGTGGGGGCTGTCTGAGCTGTGGCGTTATGAAACATCAGTTAAGCAGACATCTGTTCCCAGTGTTTCTCCTTCAGGCGGCCCTGCTGCCTCAGGCTTGCTGCACATTTAATGGGGTACTTGCTGTACGTTGCCTGTAGGGAGCCACTTCCTTAAAGACTGAAGTCAGGGAAAAAAGATCCCAGTCACACTAAACAGCACAGATTAGCTGGGTGGACTGTAACACGATTGGCTGGAGTCTGCAAGATGTGCACTGAGATGTATATGTAGTCCTGAGGTGGGTATAGGCTATATACACCTCTTAAACTGATCAAACCCTCTCTATGCATTTTATTCCTTGCAGTCCAATGTGACTATTTAATACTGAAAATAAAGTATTTGTTTGTTAGATTAAACTATTTATTGATCTGCACTTGTTTGTGGTATTGGCCAATGTCCCAACCCGCTGCTACACCTCCTATGAAGCAGCTTTCAAACTCTTAAGACCAGAGTTTGCAACCTCTGCCAAGATGATTCATGTCATGACCCTTGAGTTATGTTCTCAGACTTGACAAAGCTCCCTCAGAGCCACAGAGCACATTACACAGCTGTCAAACCTTTGGCATCGAGGTGCAGCCAATGTTCCCTTTCGTTTAAAGGCCCACGATGATGATGATGATGATGATGTGCATAATCATTCATTTTAAATAGAAAGTAAAAAGTGCAGCATTTGAGTTGATCAGAGCTGAACTAAGAGATTTTGATGATGAGGACAAACTCTAGCAGCTTTGGGACCCCCAGTTTGTTCAATCCATTTGAACAGTCCTGATATGCATCATGGCTGTGTTCAGATTGCATCTAGATAGCAGCACCAGTCCTCAGACTACGGTTCTGAACATCAACCTTGGACAACTTCCAGTCTGCAGCTTCCTACTTGCCAGCTCCCATATGAAAAGCAAATGCTGCCTGTCTTGTTTCAATCCTGTTTTTTTTTTTTTTTTGGTGCGTACAAGAGATTAGTGTCCCAGCAGGCGTGAAAGAGTGTCATTAACCCCAGTTTGTTCAAGTTCATATGGAAGATAATGAACTCTCCAGCTGTCAGCTAACCTTTTGCTTTTGGTATTAATTATGCAATATGCTAATGTAATTAGCATAGGTCTAGGTTCACAGTGTCAAGATACAGCTTTCTGATGGTTTCCATTCAAATCTTGATGAATGCATTAATTATTGGTTGAAACACTGGCATTTCATGGGTTTCCATAACAGCACAGATTCAGCTGCTGCTTTGGTCTTTTTGCCTTGAGCAAGATCAAATCCAGTTTCCCAGGCACATGGTACACAGTATTAGTATGAAATGAAGAACTGTACTACAACTAATTAAGAAAAGAGTGCAAACATAATGACAAGTTAACCATTGTTTGTTTATTTGAGTTTATTTTGAGTTTATTTGATATTTACATATTGAACATCACACATGATTCATATACTAAGCACAACAGCTTCTTACGGTACACTCCACAGAATTCGTTTTAACAGTTGTTTGTTGAAAGTGAATTTGCTTTCTCTCCTCCATCTGTGCAGAATGTTTGCTCGCAGGAGAAAGCCCACATACTGGGACTACTCCATCAACTGCACTGGCAACGAAGCCCATTTGTCCAGCTGTAAACTGGGCCAGGACACATCCCTGAAGTCCAACGGCACCTGTGCTGAAGGCCTGCCTGTGGTGGTGAGCTGCGTGCCTGGTAGAGCCTTCTCACCCACGCCCATGATAGGATTCAGGAAGGCCTTTAGACAAGAGGTAAATATTCACTTTACATTTCTGTTATATGACTGACAAAAATGGTTTGGATTCCTTTTGCCTCTTTGTGTTCTGTCACCATTATTCAGACTAAGGATCAACCGATTATTAGCATGGCCGGAAATAACAGCCGATGTTCGGCATTTTCGCGATAATCGACATTGGCCGTTTTTTCACCGATAACAAATAAATAAAATACATTTATTTGAAAACGCGCCCCTTTGGCTCTGATGCAGCCGTCTTTCTGCCTGAAGTCACTACTCTTGGCTGTGTGACCATGTCCCGCCCACAGCCCCCACTGATTGGTTACATGGCACAAGTGATAGCCAATCAACACTGAAGCCTCTACATGCAGTGCTACACAGACAAGGAGGAAAAACAGACTGCTCTGATGAGCCAGCAGTTTACTGTACACAGTCTAATCCCAGATGTGTTATTCTAAATGTTCATTTTTACTGCAAATGAGTATTAGCTCTAAATATTGGTTATCGGCTTCCTTGATTTCTAATAATCGGTATCGGTACTGGCCCTGAAAAAGAACATTTCGTTTGGTCCCGAGTTCAGATTCCTGAATCTAATTCTCACACACTTTTCCAGGTCTGACTTAAGTAGACATGAGCAGTATTTTAATCATGTGCTGATTTGAGAACCACAACATAACATTGGTGAATTAATATAATGAGATGGCACTGTGCAGCATTTTGCTCACCCTAGGGTTGTCCTCTGTGTCCATGACTGGAGTCAGTGAACTGAAATGGTAAACAAAGCTGATTTAGGAGATGACTGGTTCAGTTCAGTTCACAGGCTGTAATATCAAGGGTGGGTGCTGCAGTGTTTTGGTTGGACTGACATTCAGAACGCAGTGTCACACTATGAACTGCAGCTGTAGCTGCTTTGGACATTTCACAATGAATTATCCTCAGGGTTTCACAGATGACATGATGTAGTAAAAGTTTTTGGGACAGGCAAAGGAAAAACATGTATCTTCAGAGAGCCTCGCCAGTGTCAGCTAACTTTTCTTCCCCTCAAATGTCCCTGAGCATGAAACCAGAGACAGTAAAACTGCATTGTTGTGGCAGATTTTACACAATTTGCACATTGTGAAAAATTTATCTGAGAATCCAGGATGGAAAACCTTCTCTGTCTTTCCTCCTGACATGTTTGCAACAGCTTTTTCATTGTTGGAATAGCTGAGGGGACTAACTCTTCAAATCTGAGCAGCACATTTGAAACAGAACTCAAATATGCAACAGTTTTTTCCTCATGATTTTATTTTTCTCCTCTGTTGCCCACCAGATGTGTGTCTGTTGACACTAAGTTTGAGCTGGGGATACAGTTCATGGTTTGGGTAACCTTGTTACAAGAAAAGGGAAACAAAAAATAGTGGGATTCCAACTTTGTGGCAGCTTCCTCCCTCTGTAGTTTGGTTTTCCCATTTTGCTGAAGAGCTGGCCTCCACAGTCTGACCTCCGCCCCATCCATCATGTGTGGGGACAACAGGAACCCCAGCTCTATGAATGGGAACAGATCCCTGAAGCCAGCCTCCAAGTTCTGCTGTGAAGACTGAAACCAGAACAAGTTAATTTGCTATGATTTTGTTTATGGACATTTAACATTTCATGTTAACCAGTCTCCTGAGGAGATAATGCTTGGGTGTCCACATACAGTACTGTGCAAAAGTTTTGGGCACTGTAAGTAAAGTGAAGATGCTTTTAAAAATAATGCCATGAATGGTCATTTTTTATGGATGAACTTCATCCAAAGTTCAGTCAACAGAAGAAACCTAGATCCCATCATCATTTGGTGATGCACCAGTTCTCCTCCACACACTTGCACACAGTTCTTCCAAGTTCTTGACTGGCAGGTTGTTGAAGCATCTTGGAGTGGTTGCCATAGTTCTTTTGTGGACTGAGGCTGTCTCATTGTCTTCTGTCTCTTCATGTAATCCCAGACGGAGGACTCTGTGGGGGGGTCAATTCAAATAGTTATTTTTGTGTTGATGGGTTTTGCTCACAACTACAATGTCTATATTCAAGGTGGTGCTGGCATCTTGTTGATCTGTGGTTGTTTAACAGCAACCTAACCCTGACATCAGCTGTCGTCACTTTCCTACATCCAGTTGATGTTAGATCCTGACACTGTCTTTGGGTTTCCTGGAATCACAGCTTTCATTTAAGCAAAGCTAATGAGGATAGCTAGCTGTGATCCTGAAAGATAACACAATGAGGCTTTGATCAAAGAGATCATGGTGTAATAATTTAGTTTTTGTTTGCAAACCCACAGTAAGTCTTCACTTGACTCCCTTTCTGCTCAAGAGAGGGGAGTTCTCTACTGTTCTTGAATCTGACCTCTGACCTCAGCTGTGGGTAGAGGGAATTTTTCTCACTGTTACCAACAGCAAACAAAAAATGAGACATTTTTCTAAAGTCTCCGTAGAGCGTGCCTGCTCTCTGTCACGTTCCACAGCAGAGAGCCGTGCCTGACATCACATCTCAGATCTTCCACTACCCTCAGACAGACTGACTCAGAGGAATTTGATCTTAAAACCAGACGCTTTACAATTTGGAAAAAACAAAGCTGACACCAGTCGTGTGATACAGCTACCTGCAGGCTGCTGGGGAAGTCTCTCTGATACACTGATGCACATTAAACACAATAATCCTTTCAGATTGTATCATTCTGATAGTTTCTCTGGTTTGTAACATCACACTGACTGAACCTGAAGCTTCACATTCCTCCTTTTCATTGTGTTCATGTTTGTTCTGTGCATTTTCTCTCCACATTGATTTGGTTTGTTATCATTAGAGTTACAACTACAGATTAATTTCCGTATCTGTTGATTTTTATTTTATAGATACTATTATATTACTATTATACAGAACAATTGATGAATGAAAGATTAAAAGTACATAAGCTACAATACATTTGAAATGTCCAAGATGTTTAAGGCTGATTTTGAATTCAGTCCTAAACTGAAATCTCTAATTGTTGTTGCTAATTTTTCTCAACTGACTTTTGAGTTATCCCCACATTGTTTCAGCATAAGATGTCATCCCATAGTGCCATCCAGGATGAAATATATCTTCCTATTGATGGAAGTCAGTCTAAGTCAGTCTGTGAAAGACACACGCTATTTAATTTTATGTAGGATTATGCATCAGTTTAGTTTTTTGGATGCTAAACATTTGAGGTTTTCAAGTGTTAATCCCTTTATAAGACTGAGGTGTCTAAAGTAGGAGTAAGGATGTAATCCCTGGCCCACACATAAAGATGTCTGGCTTTTACTGTGGGGATACGAATGGCTGTAAATCAGATTTAACTCCGCTGTTAACGTGTTTACTTGTAAAATTAAACATTTCCAGTTTTCCTAAATGGTTAATGGGAGAACCGCATTAATAGCATGTTGTATAAACATGAAGCCACCCAGTCTGCTGCCTCATCACACAGGAGGAAAAGGTGATGTTCCAAACTTTCAGCTGAGTCTGTTATATTGGAGAAAAAAAAAGAATAACCTAAATATGCGGTTTCAGAATATGAACATCTCGTCTCCCACTGATCTGTCTTTTAACAGCGTCTCTGTTTGAACTCTTCAGCAAGTGCTGGTTCGTCTTCGCGGTGGGGCCATCGTAGGCGAGGGCCGAGTGGAGGTGTTAAAAAACGGAGAGTGGGGCACCATATGTGATGATAACTGGAACCTGCTGTCTGCCACAGTGGTGTGTCGAGAGCTTGGCTTCGGTACAGCCAAGGAGGCCCTGTCTGGAGGCCGTCTGGGACAAGGTATACTTTCTCTTTTATTTATGCGAGAAAAGTCTGTTGAGTTTTTCCAGCTTCTCCTGGTTGCACTGTTCAGCTTTGAGGAAAAGTTTTTTTTTAATTAAACTAATGCATAAAAAGAAGCCTTCAATCTAAGCTGGAGAGCCGCTCTCTCCGCCTTCAACTCTGCCACCACCCCCTCGTCTTCTGTGATTATCTACTGCATTACGCAACCAATGGCTGAAGCATAAAGACATGAAATGTGGGCGGCATACTCATGTAAAGAAAACCCTAAAAACAGTCCGGACTAAACACACAGTATTTAGTCCACAGACGGTCTTTATTGTTGGAACGACTGTCCGTGTATATTGCCGACATGGCATGTGATGGGAGGTTATGACTGTGTTGCAAAACCACATATTCCAAACATTTCAGCCAGTAATTGTATCCTGTAAGCCCTCCTCCGCATATCACCCCTTTTGTACCACTGAGCAGCGTATCATGAACTCACAGACCTGATGGTAAGAGTGATTTAGCTCGGTGGAACAGGATTAGCTGCACGGTGCAGGTTCAGTGAGGTTGGGGGATCAGTTCCTGAGCTGGTATAAACTCACACATCTCTCTGCAAGGATATTTGAAAACCCTCTGTCCACTTAGTTTTGAAGTTACTGCAAGAGGAAAAATACAAAGGTGAATGTAGCTCAGCGGAGTGGAGTCTGTGGAAAACCATGTCTGTACTGAAACACAAACCTCTGACCAATCACTTTCTGTTCAGTTCAGATGCTGTTAGGTGGAAACTGTGACTTGCTTTTTTGGAATTGATCAGTATTCAGAGCTTTTATACCTATGTGGCTTTTAAGAAGGTCTGTGAGCTAATCGGAAGAGAGACTCCTAACCCAAATCCTGCTTGTGGTGTGGCTGACTGCTCTGTTGTGACATCACAAAGTTACACAAGTCCTAACAATTTGTTTTAGGGCTTAGTCTGTACACAATATATATATTGTGTGTATTTCCCTGTGGACTGAGGCATCAATACTTTCACAGTGTTATAGAATGCAGAACCTAGAGCTGCTTTATAATAAAAAAGACATGGACATCTGACTCTGCACCATATAGGACTTTTATCATTAAAGTTGTGTAACACCCACCTGGGGCTATGCAGTGTAGTGAAAGTAGACTCTAGCTGTGTGCACAGGGGTGCAGCAGGAGGTTGTTAGTAGTTCAGACACTCTGAGCAGGGATCCAGGTGAACACAGACAAAGCTGAGTGAAGCAGCTAAGCCTTCGGCACGATTTAGGTTTGTAGGTTTATAGGTTTTTGCTGTGGTTTTCTTTACAGGTCACTTGTGTTTCCTTCTCTTTATAGCAGCGTTGCCATGTTCCCAAACAGCAGCAATTACTGTCATTTTGAAAGCGTATCATAGCTGATTATTACAAGTGCGAAACTAAGACTCAGGCTGTAATGAACTGCTATTATCCTTGTTTACACAGCAGGTTTTACTGTTTGGAATGAGCAGGTATCATTTGAAATGTGAAGGAAAGTTTGCTACTTGCTGAGGGTTTGGGATGGAGAAGAAGAGCAGAGGTCCTCCTTTTATTGACTAGGTCTTTCCTAATAGAGGCCTTCAGTCTGAGCAGGCTCAGTTTATGGTCTCGTCTGAGGAGACAGGCTGCACCTGCAGATTGCAAGGTGAATTTTACAGGTTTGGAAGTTGGGACCTCCAACCTAACTTTTTCTAAATTGCACTCAGTGTTTAAAGCCCCAGCAGCTCACCTGTTAACAGGACAGGCCACGTAAAAAAGTACATTTTCCTCTGAGGGTGCAGCAATAAGAACCCTACACACACACATTACCTCTGAATAGGAAGAGTTGTCTTTTCCATAAACAAGGACATGCTGTACATTGCTGCTCATTCCACTGATATTAGACATGGAAAATGTTGAAACAGGGAATGTTCTCTCTCCAAAATCATTTTCCATCATGATTTCTCATCAGTGGCTCTGTAACCTCGTGGAGAAAAACAAAACGCAGATGGAAATAATACCAAGAACTGAGATACAACAGAGAGGGAATATTGACATGAATACCAGCCTTATTTAGAGGTTTTAGTGACTGAATTAAAGTCTTGAATCACTTTTGAATCAAGTTTAATTTCACACACAACAAATGTAAGATTCTTCATGGTGCAATAATCATATTAGATTATACTCCTAGTCATTTTAGATGCGTAGTGCAACAGATGGTGGTGATGTGAGGGCAGTGGTGGAAGACAGAGATACCACACTGTGAGAATATAATGAATATTTTGTCCTGCATTCAGAACCTCAGGTTGAAGGATGCATTGTAATTACTGTTGCCCATGAAGTTGGAATAATTTTGTTTTCAGACACAATCTTCTTTTTATTCCTTTTTATACATCAGTAATCACCTTTGACCAGGTGCAATGATCACATACTGAGACCCAGTTACCAATTTTGAGAAGATAGACACTTTATTCATCAAGAATAAATCACATTGTCATAGTCATTTCATGAGAAGTAAAAAAAATATTTGATTTCAACTTTATGGGCAACAGCATATTAGCAAAATATACTTTTAAGTATCAAAAGTTAGTCCTGATATTTTGTGATATTTTCACATTAATATTACTGCTGTGTGTGCTAGATTTCATTAGTGTAAATGTGTATGATTGAGCTCTTGTAGATTATAGACTGTCAGTTTAATTTGCACCAATACATTATATTCTATAAGTTTATCAGACACGTGTAGTGTTGCTGTCCTGTGAAAACCACATCATACTGTTTATTCTAAAGGTGAAATGAGTCATGAGATGAGAAAAACATGTTTGCACTGGAGTGATGATGCATTATCCAGCTGTTCCAGGAGATTTTTTTTAATAGTGTTTAGTATTTAGTTAAAGAAGTAAGAGAATTGGAATCATCGGATTTCAAAACTTCAAAATTCAAAGATACCAAATCAGGAGATCCATGGTTTTCTCTGGACATGATAAAACACATCACTATCAAGTCAAACCAAAGAGTGCAACTATAATATCACATGAAATGGAAAGTGAAGTCTCAGTTCCTCAAAAGTGGGTGTTTACATGTATTACATGATAGGATGTGGGGACTTGTTTGGTTATTGTATGGGGGTTTTTTTTGATTAATTGACTACTTGTCAAGTATGTGTCATCGTGATCGTTTGACGTCTTTAAAGGTCATGTCAAAGGTCACTGGACATGCTGGGAACACACTTATACACTCGTACTTGCAGAAAATTAAATGAGCAAATCAAAGCCAACTCTTGTCTGTGCTGTGAATAAGAAGTGAGACAGAGTGGACAGAGTCAGGCTGAAGACTTCCCCCTGCCTCTGGTCATTAAATTTACTGGCTACTGGTTCTAAAATATCTCCTCACTGCTTCTGTTTTTTTTTTTTTTTTTTTTTTTGGTTTGGTTTC
>OMNW01035339.1:10211-31692 GCA_900303245.1 Selene dorsalis | reverse complement strand
TTACTTTTTGGGTTTGGTATCAGGGCTGTAAAGACAAAAACACAGACATCTGTTGTATTGTTTTCTTCTCAAAACTCTTTTCTTTCCTCTGTGTTTTTCAGGCATGGGCCCTGTGCACATGAATGAAGTGGAGTGCTCAGGATTTGAGAAGTCCATCACAGAGTGCTACTTCAACAAGGAAGCTCTGGGCTGCAGCCACGAGGAGGATGCAGCCGTCAGATGTAACGTCCCTGCTATGGGCTTCCAGGAGAGGGTCAGTCCGAGCACCACTGTCACACACTGACTGACTGACAGGCATGATCCAAATGCAACAGTGACCAGTCTGTCCTGTGTGCAACAGCTGTTGCTTCTATAGTATGTCTAAAGAATCTGCTCACCTAGATCAGACCTTAAAATCAGAATTACCTGTGCCCACAGCTGCGTCTGAGCGGAGGTCGTAACCCCTATGAGGGCCGGGTGGAGGTGATGATGGAGAAGAACGGCTCTCTGGTGTGGGGGACGGTGTGTAGTGAGGGCTGGGGAACCATGGAGGCCATGGTGGTCTGCAGACAGCTGGGCCTGGGCTTCGCCAGCAACGCTTTCCAGGTATGAGTCCCAGCAGCCAGGGTAAAGTCAGCAGCTGTGGAGGTTAAGGCCTGAATATTACAAGAATTTGGCGTTCAGATGTTACAGTCTTAAAATCGCATCTCTGTTTTTGATTGATCCACATGTTGTAAGTCTTCAAAAATGTATTGATCGGTTGAGTTTACAAGTTCACCCACTCTGACATTGCTTTTACCTAACCATGGCACTTATTCTATCATACGCACACACATTCACAAACTAGTGATACACTGAGGGCAGTTTGCCACAAGGACACTTCTACATGTGGGGATCAAACTATAATGAATGGATGACCTGTTCTCCCTCCTGAACCACAACTGCTCATTTCTTTGAATTCTTTTTCGTGGAAATAACCAACTATTTTGTTAATAAGAGGAAAAATAGGACAAACTTGCAGGTGTTTGGCTCGAGTTCAGTGGATTTTCACAGTTTTGCTTTATTTCGTACATTCAGATTCATTAATGGATTATTTAAAACGCAGCTGAGAGTAGCCTTTAGGAAACCCCTTCTATATGTTGTTGAGTGAAATAGGATACAGTGTTTATTATTATTATTTTAAGCAACAACAGACTTCATAAACCATCACACTCACTTTAGTTGTATAAGTTCAAGAGCATTTTTCTTTTGCATCATAGTAACATTTCTGTTCCACATATTGTTTTTAAGGCTGGTTTTCATTCCATGAAGCAGTTTATTCCTGGACTGCAGCAACACAGTGAATTTACATGTTACTGAAAATGACTTGTAGCTGCACTATGGGTGTCCTCGGGCTCGTTGTGTGACTGCTGTGAAGTGAGAGACTCTCCGTCCAGAGGGTCACTGCTATCTGCCAGCTGCACTGAAAGGCCCCTGAGCAAGCCAAGAAAAAGCCCAAGTTCTTAAATACACAGTGTGTTTGGTCCAGCAGTGAAAATAAACCTGCCACATCCCCTCCTTCATTTCAGAGAGTTTCTCCTGATTTGATCTTGAAAGGCTTTTCCCTAGAATGTTCTCTTCTCCTCTTCTCTCCCTCCTTGATCTAACTCAGCTTTCTTTTTTTTCCTTTCTACTCACTTCAGCTGCCTGATTCCTACTGGCTTAGATAAGTGTGGACATCAGCTAGCAGCCGGTGCTAATTAGCCGTGTGCTGGGATCTTTGGTGTTGGTCTTTTAGAGGTTTAAGGACAGGCTTTATTAACCTGTTTGGCCCGCTGGACCCTGTATATGGTCCAATGTACAGCGTTGGATACCTGTATGAAAAAGTTCCTAAAATACTGTGGGGGTATTTTCTTTCTAATGTTTCTAAAATAAGAAGCCGTAATGCCACTAAAACAACACTTCAAGTGCATTTTGTCAAAGCAGTATTTGTTGTGTGTGCCCAAATGTAGAGTCTGCCTGGTAGTGTCCTTACTAAAACCTCATCAAAGAGTTGCTGACTGCATTCAGTGGCATCTCTATACATAGAATCATTGCTATCGTGTTATTTTCCACTGTGTAAGAGAAGTCAGACACAAAAACAGTCACAGTGTTACTGACACTGGATTTATATTCTCTATGGTCTTGACTATCCATTGAAACAAAGACTGTGAATATCGACCTGATAATTGTGGAGCTGTTCTTGATTTATTTTGGGTAGGTCTGTTTGGGAAGCTCATCTCCAAAAACCCTAGGACTTTAACCAGCATCACATTCTATCGCCTCCACACTGCACCGAGTCACGTGGCACCTCTGAGTTTCTTGTGTCCAAGTGGACAAACACAGGTGCTAACAATCAGTTTCGTGTGTGGGTCAGGATTTTTCCACCCAGAAGCCAAGTGGGATCCTTGAAAAAATTTCATCAAAGCTCATTTGACTTTGAAATAAAACACTGCAGCTAGGCCGTTTTCTACTTTTCTTACTGTCCCGCCCATAAATGTAATGAATGGGACATTGATTTTTGCTGCATGGAGACTGAGCAGAATAGTAATGAGACTGAATTCTGAGCTGGATCTTTTCAATCTTCGCGGCTGAAAGAAATGTAGACAGGAAAAAATGGTCGAATCCATCTAAAAGCAATTTTTAGGAAACCATTAAATCTTCACAAGTGAATGAGATTAACTTGATATACAGTAATGTACAGGGATCAGCCTCAGTGGCACTGGCACAGACACCTCTGTTTTTGTGAGCTTGCCATTTGTTACATTCATCTTTTTTTCCCTAGAAAATATATGGCAGGGTGCAAGCTGTGAAATGATCTGCCTACGGATTTAAAAATGATAAATGACTGAGTTAAAATTCAAAGCAGTGTTTTGATATTCATGTACAATTACTACCATGGCTGAGATGAGAGGAAATGAACTCTCTGTTTACATTTGTTGAAGCAATACACCACTGTCATATCTCTCCTCTTTTGTGTATGTTGCAAAGAGCAGCAAACAGGATATGGAGGACCCTTCTCTCTTGTTACAGGGAGAATCAGGGGATCTCAAACACTGTGGAAAGTGCAGCATGATTATAGTAAGACTAGGTAACTAACTCTATATGAAGACAAAATGGCAGGACTGAGCAGGAGTGTCTGTTGCATCAGTGCATCGCGGCTCATTCCGTCATCTGGCAGCTCCATCACACATTGATTTAATACAGACGTGGGAACACAAGCTTATTAGTCAGCTCTAGCTGCAGCCGCTCATAAAATATATATACCAGGTAATTACATTCTTTACAGTAGCTGACAGAAAAATATACTTACAATGAAGTCATCAGTTTAATACTGTGGCTGATGTGTGGGGATTACAACATCACACCATCAATTCAGCACCGCTCTATGCCATGATTCTATATAATGGTACACTCTGCCACCTAGTGGTCATTGTGGGGAATCACTTGTCCTCGCAACACTCGATGGTATCTCTGGGAACACTAGGTAAACACAGCCCTGGTGTTAGCTGGACATCAACACACTGAAATCTGAAATTTATAAAGGATTTAGAATCAAAGAGATTTTTTTACATTAACAAAATAACATACGGCCACTCTATATTTAATCTGATCTGATGCTTTTTTTCAGATTAAACTGCTCAGTGGTGTTCAATAGGAGCTCACCAATGATAATGTGAAAACAATCCAGTAATGAGCAAGGCAAAAAGGCTTTTATACAGTATCATAAAAACATCCTCTGCCCTTATACCCTCATATCAACTGAGGAAAACCCCCAAAGAAAACCCTTAACAGGGAAAAATAGGATGAATAAAACATGTAATTATAAAGACAGCTATACAGCTCATTTGTATGATGAGTATATTTTGCTGTTACTGAAATTCGCTCTACTGATAATAAAAGAAGTGCAGTAAAATTTTTAGATGTGTGAATCCTACTCATTATTTTGCATTTTTCATAGTGGTCCTGCCACTTTGTAAAAGATCTGGATACACTGGTAGAAAATGAAGATTAATAATTAAACAATATATGAATAAGAATTAGACAGAAGCATGGTGTTTGAATGAGTTTTCATTGCAGAAACTCACTTAATCTCCTTGGCTTCCGGACGTACGAGTTCTGACTTGATCTAATTGTCTCATGTCTGTGTGTATTTTATGTCACTTTATGGTAGCGTTGTTGTATCTTGGTGTATTTTATGGATTGTTGACTATTGTGTGTCATGGATTTTTTTAGTATTGTATTGTAAAGCACTGTGCTAATGTGCTATAGAAATACACTACCAGTCAAAGGTTTGGACACACTTTCTCACTCAAAGGTATTTCTTTATTTTTATCACTTTCTACATTGTAGATTCATACTGAAGACATCAAAACTATGAAGGAACACACAAGGATTTATATAATAAACACAAAACTGTTCATTAAAACCAAAGTGTTATCTGCCACTTGACCTAAACTGAGATGGTTTGGGATGAGTTGGACCGCAGTGAAGGCAAAACAGCCAACAAGTGCTCAGCACCTCTGAGAACTCCTTCAAGACTGTTGGAAAACGGTTCCAGGTGAAGAGCTCATGAAGCTGATGACAGAATGTCAGTGTGCAAAGCTGTCGTCAAAGCTAAATCTGAAGTATAAAACATATTCTGCTTTGATTAACACTTTCTTTACTAGATAATTGCTCATAGTTTTGATATCATCAGTATGAACCTACAATGTAGAAAGTGATAAAATAAAGAAAAAACACTGTGTGATTGGTAGTGTAAATGTGACTTGGCAAACTCTTTGTTTCTGAATCACATCTGAGGTGAACCACAGTCAGTAGATTATGATCAATGCTGTTTTAGAAAAGACCAGCATCAGTAGTGTTGAGTGTACTCATACATACTGTACATGAGGCATCTTGTCATTCTAATGAAGTTTCCATGGTAAACGGTTCTACAGTATTAGTAGTCCAATAATCAGCGTCAGTGTAATCAGTTAAAGTGATGATATGTGGATGTGAACCAAAGGTCATGTTTCCTCAACAGGAGACATGGTACTGGCCGGGGGAGGTGAGCGCGGACGCTGTGGTGATGAGTGGCGTTCGCTGCTCTGGCACTGAGATGTCTCTGTCCCACTGTCTCCACCACGGAGCCCACCTCAGCTGCCCGAAGGGAGGGGGACGTAACGCTGCTGGAGTCTCCTGCTCCGAGAGTAAGAAACTAAAATTCACTCAGACTCATCTGTTGATGTCGGTGGATGCCTTTAGACAATGTGCTGAAACATTAGTAAAGTAAAACAAAGGGGTAATTGACATTCACTCGTGTAATTTCGCTTTGTTCAGATCCTCTGTCATTCGGTACGTCTTTAAGCTAACATTCACACTGAGAAGCTTTCACTCTTACTTCACACTCCAAGTTTTAATTAAACAAATGCAATTATCTCTGCCAGAGGAGAAGCTCTGCCTTGGAAAAGTGTTTGCATAAGTGAAAGTT
This sequence comes from Selene dorsalis, assembly GCA_900303245.1. Lineage (NCBI taxonomy): Eukaryota > Metazoa > Chordata > Actinopteri > Carangiformes > Carangidae > Selene > Selene dorsalis. The sequence continues at coordinate 26,222 of OMNW01035339.1, read as the reverse complement.
CAATATCCTTCTCCCAGAGCCATTTGAAACTGAAACAACTCATTGACGTGCCAAAACTTTTTTTTGTGGTTGGAGCCATGTACCTTTTGTTTAAATGTTTTGTCTCCCTTTGTCTTGTCTCTTTGTCTTCCTGTCCACAGCGGCTCCTGACCTGGTATTGAACCCTCAGGTGGTGGAGCAGACCACCTACATGGAGGACAGGCCCATGTTCATGCTGCAGTGCGCCTACGAGGAGAACTGTCTGGCCTCCGCCTCCAGCCAGGTCCCTGCCAACTCCTACCGCCGCCTCCTGCGCTTCTCCTCCCAGATCCACAACAACGGCCAGTCAGACTTCAGGCCCAAAGCCAGCAGACACTCCTGGGTGTGGCACGACTGTCACAGGTCGGTCTCATACGGTACAGGGGGGGGTCAAGCAAGTCCATCAAGCGATAATTCCACAGTAGCAATAATCTCTTTTGATTTACCAGAGCCACGTGTCTGCTGAAGTCTTTTCTTTAAACTTCCAGAGAATCTCCATTTTGCTTGGAAGGAATAGTTCAGCATTTAGGGGAATGAGGTTATGAAAATGTTTTGCTTTCTGTCCAAGAGTTAGATAAGAAGACTGATTTCACTCTCATGTGTGCGCACAAGAGCCAAGAGGCAATTAAGAGTGATTAAATGAAAGAAATGAAAGATTAAGATGTGACTATATAACATAGTGAAGAAAATCCACCTTGATATTTGAATATTACACTCGTGCAGCCAGTCTTACAATGAGCCTGATGAAACATATTGGAAACACAGGGGTAGATGTTTCACCATGAGAGGCAGCTGGATGTCCAACAAGACAAAGTCTATCTTGCCAGGCTCCACACTACGATGTCATACAGATACTTCACCCAATCACTTGCCAAGTTTTTTTGGGGTTTTTTTTTCCAACCAATCCTCTCCAGATGGTTCTCAGTAGGGAACCATCTGGCGCATCATGATAGCTGACATTTATTTATGGAAGCACTTGTAACTGGTTATATTCCAGAAATATAAATCATATCTTAATTATAAATCACAAGCATAAAATCCTTTTGAAAGATTTTTTCTTTTTTTTCATGAATGAGTCTTTTTCTAAGGATACTTCATTTGAACAGAACAAGGAGGTTGTTACTCGATAATCTGACCACATGATTGAAGTTGGAATGGTTCAGAGTACCATCTCAAATTAGACAGAACTCAAGAAGAGACGACTCAGCCCGCATCCTGACTGTTCCTGGAGCAGTTTTCCCCTCCATACATTCTGCCCTGTAATTGACCGTGTGGTGGGAGCTAAAGTTACTGTACATAGCTGTTTAGTAAGTCCCACATTTTTGTGGTTCCTATATTGGCTGGATGAACAGCTCACTGTTGGCAGCTTCACACAGCTTCCAGCTTTCCACATGTCAAACCTCTGGCGCATCTGATTTACACAACTACAGAAGTACAGGTGCAAATTTGGGATTATCTTAAATTATTATTATTCTAATGACCTGGGAGCTACAGTGAACAACAACAGATGCTGTTCTCTGTGTAGGACTACTCTTGTGTGGTAATTTTCGGCCTGATTAGGATTTGTAAGACCAGATTTCTATCTGTGTGTGTTTGTAGGCATTATCACAGCATGGAAGTGTTTACGCTCTATGACCTGTTCAGCCTCAATGGAACCAAAGTGGCAGAAGGACACAAAGCAAGTTTTTGCCTGGAGGACTCAGAATGTGATGAAGGTCAGAACCACAAGAAGATTCCTACTTCACTTTTCACAAACTTGGGCAAAAAACTCTGAGCCACACCACCTACACTTTATTTTCACATGGGACCATACAGTGATGTGAAAGACGTACATGTGACCTACAGGAAATTGTCACTCTAGTCCGCAATTCCTCTCAGATCTACTCATCAATTGAGTTTTTAAATATTTTTATTTATTTATTCATTTTTACACATTTTTAGCTCTAAAAATGATGAAATATGAAATGGAGCATTTACTGTAGCTACTGAAGAGCCAGACAATGTTCTGGGACAGTTTCAGGAGACTCAAACAGAGCAAAAGTAAGATTTCCTGACACGTTCACTTTATCAACTATATATTGATAATATATAGATGAGGACACGCCAGTGTTATGTCTGCAGCTTGTTTTGCTGCCTGCGAATGACCCAAAGAAAATAACCATGCGTCTTGATTGTAAATGTGATATTTCTTTAATGAGTAATTTTTCATTTTGTAATATTTCATTGCAGGTATTGAGAAAAGGTACGAATGTGCAAACTTTGGAGACCAGGGTATCACTGTGGGCTGCTGGGATACCTACAGACATGATATTGACTGCCAGTGGGTCGACATAACTGACATCAAACCTGGAGATTACATTTTCCAGGTGATGATTCCCATGTTCAGTTGTTAACTACATACTGCTACCATTAGCACTGACCTTTCACATTTATCACTGACTCATTTATGTTCTGTCTCTCCTACAGATAATAATTAATCCAAACTATGAAGTGCCAGAGTCAGACTACACCAATAACATCATGAAATGCAGATGTCGATATGATGGCCACCGTGTGTGGATGTACAGCTGTCATAATGGTAAGAGGAATACACACAGAAGTATCTTGACTTCTGGTCCCTCAATATACACTACATTCATTATGCCATTAGTATAATGCAGGCCCTGTATTAATTCTCATAATATTCAAAGCAGTTTTTTGTGTATTATAGTAACAGTGGTGTGGAATTAAATGGCACTGATAGCATGTATAACAGTGAAATTATAGAACACAAAACATACACCAGTGCTTTACATCAGTGGTCTGTCTGCAAATATAATTTCAAAAGAGTAAAGATGTAAATTTATTGTTAAAGAACAAATATGGATCATTCAATAAACCCACAGTTAAGCCAGACTTACTATATGTCTGCATCTGCAAAACTAAACATCCAGCTTGCAGACTGTTTCTCTGCTTCACTGTCAACCAACCATACTTATCATGGCTGTGTGCATACAGTTAACCTGGTCAGTCAGGGGTTAATACCCCAAAAAGTGGGTTGCATTCACTTTTTCCACCTTGAAATGAAGATGGTCAGGCTTATCTGCCGTCAGCCTGTCTGATCATCTCAACTCATGTTCGTGGTCCAGTCAGATTTTGTTATGGTTATGTCTCCATGATTATTTTGTCAAGTGAAATGTTATCACAACCAAGATGAATGATGACTCTGTGTATTTGAGTGTGTATTCATTTGTCTATGTCTGAGGCCTCACAAGACACAAATCTCCTAAATCTATCAGACTTTGACAACTGAATTGATCTAAAGTGGTATCAGGTGCGTTGTATGTGGTGACTGTCTTTCTGTGCTGCTCCTCTAGGTGGCTCCTTAAGCACTGAAACAGAACAAACGTTCCCAGGCCTCCTCAACAACCAGGTGACCCACAGGTAAAGACAAACCAGAGGAGAGGAGACAACGAGCTCATCAGCCACCACACAGCTGCATCAGTGGTGGACTCCTCCTGCTACCCCTGCCCTGGTTCAACCATCTTTTTTCTTTTTCTTTTTTTGTTTTTTATCTACCCTTCATTTGTGTGGCAGCAGCTTTCTGTGACCCTCCACTCTCCTTCTTCTCCCAGTAGAAAGAATATTTGATTCCCCCTCCTGTCCATACAGAGGCAGCTGCAGTCTCACCCACACTCCTTGGTTAAGATCAAAGTGAAGCTCTCTGTTTGCCCTGTGTGTTTTATTTGAATATTTTTAGTGATGAAATAGACCTGCTGGGAGGTGGCAGGTATTTTACACAGGTGTTTTCTTTGAAGTGCAGCACTTTAACAATGCCCTGCTGCTTGCTCACCCCGGACGGTTTGGATGTCTGTGCCAGGTCGCCTGAGGATCGAGGAATCATCACCAGCACTCTGTGTTTGGAAATACATTTTCCTCCACAGTCTCATAAAGCCCCCTTGAACACACTGAAGTCCGCATACACTGAGGGTACATTACACAGGCAGAACGAACATTTCTTTTGCATGACAGTCATTTAAGCTCAACATGCAATTTTACATTATTTACCGGGGAATTTGTGCAAATTAAGCTGTTGCACAAACAAAAATCCAACAGCCTGTTCATCGCAACTCTACTTGCTACGTTCCTTAAAGTGCCACGAATCCTTTTAAAAAGTCATTGGGACAGTCACTGCATATTTTCATTTCATTTGCATCTGTTCTGCAAGTCTTTACACAATGTCAGAAGTTAACATTTCAAAGAGAAGATGCATTGGGACGAGGTAGTGACACGAAGTGAGTTGGGAGCAGTCAGCCCAAGAGTCACTGTATGTGATCACAGAGGTTTTATTTTCTACAAGCACTGTCAGATAGCCATGCAGTTATTAGAAACAGCCAGTGAAAAGCAAAATATTCTTTTGATTTTGGTCATTGTTGTGTGGAGGGGTAATTTTCCCATTATCCACTGAGGGAAAGATTAACTTCCAAACATCATGTTCTTCTTTTTCTGTGTTCATAACTCTTTTCTCTTACTGGTATGTAGCAATATTTCATAAAGGACCTCATGTTTCTGTTCTCCTTGTTCAGTGCCATTGTAAAATGTCCATTTTCATCACCATCTTATAGAGCGACTTAACATCCTCTCTGCTGCTGGGTTAACATCTCACCTTGCTGCAGTGATGATGTAGGAGTGCTCTCAGGCTGTGCCAGTACACCACAACCACACCTCTGGGTGTGGTCACTACTGCTACAAAACCAGGGATGTATTATAGGAACTCAAGCCTTAAAGAGGAACTATGCAAGTCTGGTCACTCTGTCTTGCTTACCCTCGTCTTCCCGGGCATGTGCATTTGTTTTCAGTGAAGCCGGCGGAAAGCAATAAATAGAGCGGTGGATAACATTATTTATCATATACGATTTTGCAATGTCTATATTTGTGTAGTCTTATCTCTCATAAACAAGAGACTGTGTCACAGTGCTGCCAAGACGAGATCTGGGACACCGGGTTGGAGGCACTGATGTTACAAGGTTGGTTTTCAGCCAAGAGACACTAGGTGGAAGACAGAGAGCCTCCATTCTCCCTGTAACAAGTTACAAGTCATTTATCTAACAGTCACAAGTACTGAAGCTGTTTAATTAAGGTAATAATGTAGCATGGTTAAGATAAAAATCCTGCATAGTTCCTCTTTAAAGAAAAAATAAAACTTGGCTAATGAGCCTAAACATTATTTAGCTCCAAGTTTGCTTTTGTGTTGTGCAGCGCCCTGCATATGCACGTATCTGTTCACACTCCAACCTGGTTTGCAGTTCAGATTATCCTCATCACTTTCTTGTGTGACCAGACCAGACCAGAAGTCTGTAACTTCACTCCCATCCTCAGCTACACAACAGCTACACAGCAGCCTGAGACACAACCAAGACATTGCAACACACTTTGAACAACAATCCACATTTTGCCTAATGCTTTCATCATATCTACTGTACTAATGTGTGCCTTAGTTTAGCTGCATGAGCTACCTACCAATCACCGTGGAAGTTTGCACGGTCAGTAGCTAATTAGTTTTTTTTCCTGTACAGGACATTTTACAGCTTACAACAACCATTCATAATAAAATACAACTGGTCCTTGTGAGCTACAGAGTTTGTAGGTTTGTTTACATAATGTCCAAACCCCTGCCAGCTCAGCTGTCAGTCAAACATGTATGTGCCCATTCAGAGGTGTGAAGGTTAAAGAGCATTCCTGATGCTTTATCATTATATATGTGACATTTCACACTATATGTTGCTGCAGTGCATCTTAGTCTTTCGCAGCCAGTGGCACTCCGCTGGACCTCGAGGATCATAGGACTATTGTACGAACAGAAGAGCTGATTCCTATTGTGCTGTGGCACAGATACCATCTTCTCATCACTTAGAGAAGACATGCAATAGTACTCCTCCATGTTTAGACCATAAAGGTTGCAGATCTTTTTTTTTTCTGTTTTTACAATTCCAAAAAGAAAAAAAAAACATGTTAGAAACGTACCGTTATTGAAGTTACATTTGTATAGGTGTATTCCTTGTTTAAAAAAAAACACATTGTACAATATTGAGTGTGAATCCTATTTTATTGTACTTTTTATAATGGTGCTATCAAACTGGTCCTCTGTTTTCTGAGGGTACAGTACATGTTGAACTGCTATGTTATGTATACTAACAGTATACTTGAACTGAGCATAAGAAATAATGTGCTTTGTGTGTTCAACAACAATAAAGGTCAGAGTTACGGAGCAACTAGTCATTACTGTTAACTGGTCTTCTTTTTTTCTTGTTTTTAAACTGTCCTTAAAGGTCAAATGAAGAATATCCTGACAGTGCAATTTTCACTTCACTGTGCTAAGCGTCCAGTCAATCAGACCTTTATCAGAGCATGGACTTACATGAACAGACAGGCTTCAATCAGGTGTTGTTCCCACATGGATCATTAGCACTAAACACCTATGTGTTTTCTATATAATATAGTGTGTATAATATCTATTTTGTATAGGCTAACCAGCCAACTGTATTTAGAATAGAATAGAATTACTTTATTCATCCCAAAGGGAAATTCATGGGTGATTCTGAAAAAAGCTTTTATAGCTATGGAGTAAGTTTTCTAAGTCAAAGCTTCAAAGGAAGTGATTGAGGGTTTATTTGTGAACTGGCTCTCTAACTAGCCTAGCATGCTAGCAATTTGCTAATTAACGACTTATGGCGAATAGACTGAATGATTACATTGGTAAATGAATAAATAAATGACACAAGTTATCGCTCTGCAGATTAGACTGGCGTGACAGGAATTGTATTCATATGAGAATAGATGTGGAGACCCACTTCTGGATGATAGGCAGAGTAGCTGACCTGTTCCCTGACAGAGACTTGGACAGGGAAAAGAATGGACCTCACTATTAACCTGTCCCCAGCAGGGATCTGCTCTGAGGTCAGCAACAGAGCAGAGGAAGGAGGCTGAGATGAGTGTGGACAGATAGATGGAGGAGACCTGCAGAGTCAGAGATGTACTGGTCCAAGCTGAAGACAACTTAAAAAAAAAGTCTCATGACCAGTGGAAGCATGTCAAATCCTTCTCTGGAAACACTGGAAAGTCCAGGCACAGCAAGACCTGGACCAGGAGAGGCTCCAGTGGCATCAAGACAAGTCCTGCCTCTTGGAGTCTATAAGGAACAGCAAGCAAGAAACAGGACAGAGGGAGATTTATGGAGGGAGCCTTGGCTAAAATCACCCATCTGGAGGATCACACAAAAGAGGTTCAAGGAAAATAATACAAACACGAAATACATATCAGTATCCACATTGTTCTCCCTGTGAGTCTGCATGTTCTCCCCATGTCTGTGTGGTTTTTCTCAGGTTACTGAGAAACCACACACGCTCCAAACATTTGATTGTATCCTCAATAATAAAATGACACAATGACAGTTCAGTGTTATAAATATTCCCGGGGTATGACTCTTTTGATAAAATAAGCAACTTTAAAAGTTCAAAATGGCAACAAGTTTTGGCCAGGGAATTAGATTTTTGACAAGTTCACCTGAATTTTGCCCAGATGATTAATGCCGGTGTTGAAACTTAAGAGGTAAAATTTAGTTCATTGTTAAAAAACAAAATCAGAAAATTAATTAATAAAATTGAGAATATTTCAGCAAAAAGTATCACACAATTCCAAACGCCTCTTGCACAGAGTGAATAATCCTTTTAAATGCTCCTGCTGGATAATATCTGCTCATAAATTGTTAGCTGTAAAACACAAAACATGACAGATTAGGGTTAGTAAAGAAGAAGAGAGGCTGCACAGTGGAGACAGTAGAGACCACAGAGGCAGTGGGCTGGAGTCTGAGATGAGTCTGATATGGGTAATGTACTATATAAACATCAGGTCCTCTGTGATAACCTTGTCAAAGGATTCAACAGAAGCCTGAAATGGTACAACCCTGACCTCTTGTGGCCTGAAATACATTTTACATAGGAAGCAGTGATAGAAGTCTTTTTTTTTTGTTACAATTAACTCTCAACTCCTGTAAACTGTTCCTCCACTGACTGAATAATTCTCTGGCTCTTTATGAGTGGATGCTCATACTCCCATATCCCAGTATACATAAAGTGAGAAGTGGGTGATCTAAATGATCCTCAGGTCTTACTGACAGTCTTAGTCCTCTGCAGGTTTTTAAAGATACATATATACATACACATACACATACACATCGCCTACATCTCAATAAATGAGAATATCATGGAAAAGTTCATTTATTTCAGTAGTTCAATTCAAACAGTGAAACTCATATATTATATAGATCCATTACACACAGATTGAAATATTTCATGTCTTTATTTCTTTTAATAGTGATGATTATGACTTACATTTAATGAAAACCCTACATTCAGTAAATCAAAAGTTTAGGATATAGTGAAAAAGTTCACTATTGTAACCTAATGATGTCACACACTGCAAAGGTTTCCTGAGCCTTTAAATGCTCTCTTAGTCTGGTTCAGTAGCTCCACTATCATGGTCTCCATCATATTCTACTTTATTGACATGCACCTGTACACATACACATACACATACACATACACATACACATACACATACACATACACATACACATACACATATACATACTGTATAGCTACATACACATCTGTGGCCCAAAGCTGCTTCACCTAAAGAATATAGGAGTGGTACATCTACATACCAAACAGTCTTCTGTTTCCCCATCTGCCACAGACATATCTCATTTCAAAACCCATGAGAGGGGGGTGAGGGGAGGGATGTTTACAGTAAAGTGCAATTATACCCTGTTCTGCCAGAGTACATCCAATAAACCATAAAGCGAATGAATTAGACTTGTCATAAGTTCAGCCATTTAGAGCTGAGGCTATAAGTTGCCCCAAATCTTTATGTGGTCTTTAAATTACGGCTGCTTTCTCTGTAGATGTTGGATCGTGGCCAAGACGTTCGATGTTTGGGCAATCTGTTGTGCTGCAGTTTGAACTGAGCTGTATCACACAGTGGGAGGACCCAGTGCTGCTGCTTCCCAGACAGATGTGAAGTCTGACAGGTTTCAACTAATGTACTGTCTCCCTCAGTATCTGATTTCACACAGGATGAGAGGGTCTGGTGTTTCACTGACTGTTCATACCTGATCTCCCTGGTTGTTAAAGATAAATGAGATACATGACGTACATAAGCAATAAATGCTTGCAGTATTTACAGTGTATTATTCCATCATGACAATAAAACATAAGCTAATACCTCCATGTGACTTTGGTGTGAGATTTGATCTTACTGCTGCCAGATAATTGTCATATTCACAAATCACATTACTACTGAGAGGTCAGGATCAGATGATGTCACAAAGCAAACTGCTGCTAACTGCTCTTATTAGTATTTTACAATACATGATATAATATCTTTTGGTTGGGGACAAAAATACTAAATAAGTTTGACAAAATAAGTTTTGTATCTCCAGAAGGACCTGTCTGTCCTTGAAGACTACAAGGTTGAAAATACAAAGAAGTATTGTGGGTAATGTAGGCAACCAGAAAGTAAAAAAAGAAGGGAAAAAAAGAGTTTTATCCTTTTTTGTGGAATAAAATACTTTTTAAGTGACTGAAAAAATAGATCATCAGTCACAACCTGTCTTATTCTCATCTTCACAGCAGATTCCTGTGTGGATGTTCATTAGTCAGTTATACTAATGATGAGAACACACATGTTAAAGGACGATTCCAGGCAAATTCAACCTGGGGCTATAGTTTCCTAATATTTTAGGTCTTAAAGAATGGATGTGAAGATTTTCTTTTTAATTGCTCCTGATATGCAGTAGTTCGGTCTTTCCCCACATCACCACAGCATTTTTAATGGGAGTGGATGGATCTTAGGCTGTTTTGACTATTTACATCCCACAAAACCGCTTTTTTTTTTTTTACAGGCAACGTCAGATGGCTATTCAAACATACACCAAGGGGTTTGCTTACTTGTAAACAGGGCTGTAATACAAAGTCTTGGTGATCTTGCGTGAGAGTTAAGTTGACGCTCCCATAATAAGCTGCTGTGGTGATGCGGTGACAGACAGAACTACTGCGTAACAGGCGCAATTAAAAGGAAAATCTTCACATCCATTCTTTAAGACCCTGAATTTGCCTGGAATTGTCCTTTAAGATGTCATTTGTCCTCAGGGTCATCAAATGTTGAATAAAAAGAAATGCTGTAAAGAAATGAGGTAACACTCTTCACTCTTTAATCCCAGACAAACACATACAGATGTTGTTACAGCCATGCCTGGTCTCTCTTGTTTAGTCACTTTATGTGATAGTATATGAACGCATAGCTGTATTATTGTCAGTGGAGGAAAGATCAACATTCATGTGTTTAGAGAAGCCACATTTACCAAGAGTAAGTGCTAACAGATGAAGTGCACATATAAAGAGAGTGAACAATGAAATGTTCCTTTCTTTTATAGTTATCAAACATTTGTCACCTTATAAATTTCTGCTTTAGCTTCTCTGAGAAGATGTTTTCCAGTATCTTTGTCGGGTTCCTTTGCTCGGGGGCTCATTGAACTGTTTATGAATTAATATAAACGGTCTTATTTTTATGCGTGCCAAGTCAGCGAGCATGTCTTTTTTCTATGCAATGCAACAGTGAGATGTTAAAAGGTGAGGATCTTGCATAATATACTTCTATATCCAGATGTTTGACCTTTGACCTAATGTTGTCAAAGAAATGTTTGTCTCATAGACATGCTTTGAAAAATGTCACATCTTGTTCAGTGAGGCCAGTGATCATGTTTCATGTGTGTGAGGTTGGCAGAGAGAGGAGGGCAGGGGGTCCCACTGTGGGTCTGAAGTAAAACATTTTTATGAGTTCTTAAAAGTAAATTGGTGAGCTTCCATATCCTGAAATTCCTTTTCCTCCGTGGTTTGTTTTTCATATCTAAAAAGTACTACTCGTTTTGAGGCCTCCTCATTTTGGGCTTCAGCTTTCTACGGAGGTTAATGTCTGAAACTATGATTTACTGCAGAAGGAGTCATTACATATCCTTATAATTTGAAGAGTTTTTTGAAGGATTTATCTCTATTGTCTTTGTCGATATTCCATGACATTCCCAAAAAATACTGATAGCCAAATTATGGGAGGGAATTTCTTCTTTGTTATAGAAGAAGTATAATAATCATCACACAATCCCATTGATAAATGAAATATTTGGGACATTTCCATATATCAGAAGGGGCGTTTAAATACATGTCACCTCATATTCATCACATGCATCCTCTGGATATATGATTTTTCATGTATTATAAGATGTTGCCCTTTTCCATTACAGCTGAGTACTTAGACTTAGACTTACACCTTATGCTAGAAATAAGGTCCAGGTTGCAAAAAACGTAACTTCTCCTTTAAGATGAAAAAGATATATCAGATTATTTTTGGCACAACATTTTACATTAGTTATGTCTGTATGTAAATGAACTTGTTATTGCCAATGAATGCCAAAGGTTGCCTCAGTGCCTTTCAGTGTGCAGCACAAGCTATCTTAGAAACGCCTTCATCAACAACACATACATGGTTTGATAACAGTAACCCGGTGTACCCCATCTATCAACACGATGCTGGTTAAGCGTGTTCAATCTTGTTTACACCCTTATGTTAGTAAATGGCAGAGTTGCGACCTCTAAGGAGGAAATCTGAAGCCATGTGAGCTCCACATACTGCAGCTCCTTTAATGACCACCAGAGTCTGGCTGAACGTACTGCATAAATATACTGAAATGTCCAAATCAACATCAGAAATAGTGCACCACAGTCAAGCATCCTGTTCTGAGCCACAGGTGGATGGGAGTGTACAAGTCACTACCACGCACGTCTCACCACTGTCCATATGTTTGGATGTAATCCTCACGGCTGACAGAGTAAGACATACATTGAAAGTTGCTCCAATTACTTTGAAAAGGGAAAAAAAATATGGTCTCAATTCAAAAGAATATTAATACCACTGGAAGAGCTCAGCTGACATGTGGTAAAAAGGATATTTGTCAGCTACAAATGAATCTCTCTTTAGGTTATCTTGCTTCCCTTCGACTGACATCACATCCAACATCTTAAACTCAGGTTCACACAGTTGAAAGATGGCTCGCCTCCGCTATGCATCTCTCCGCCGTTCCTGTGAGAATATAACCTCGTCTGGTCAGGGTTCATCTCCATCGTGAGAAATAGTGCAGCTCTGGTGGAATCAGGAGAGCTTTCCTGCTATATAACTCTTAGAGACAACACAAAATACCGCCCTTGAAAGCAAACCAAGTTGAAACGAGTCCCTGGCCTTCGTTCAGCTCTCAAGTTTTTGTGTCTAAATCATGACAAGCATCAAGAACATTGTGTCACTAAGCAATGCTCTCAAATATGTTTGTAAAAACCTAAACTGTCAACACCAAAATAACACCAGAAAGCAATATGGTGTAAAATATGTACAAGTTTTATTTATGAGGATACAACTTCTGGATTAATAAAACATTTGGATTTCAAATGAAAAAAAAAAGAACCTAGAAAAATCAAATTAAATGAATTTCAGATAAATAAACTGTGAGCTAAATGAAACTTTATTTACAAAATCATAGTTAAACAAAATGTGTTCATCCTTTATTTGTGGCATTCAGAAACCTATATCTGCACACAGACTCCAGAGCATCTGTATATGTCTGACCATGTGCAGTGTATTCAACCTCTGCTAGGGTTTAACTTCACATACCATGTAAACCGAGCATCTTCTGCCCCCAGTAACAGCTGGACAAGAATCATACACATGGAATTTAGATGCTTGTTATCCATAAATGAACAAAGTCTGGAACTGACTGACATAATCTCACTGTTTAGACAGGACCACACCAGGAAATGACACAGTGGAGATTCTTATTATGGCTTCACGAAAATATTCGCTCTTAAAGTTTGGTGATGTAGAGACCCTGGTCATGGGGCTAGTTAGTGAGCTAACAGGAAGTTTTTCCTTATTTCCTTTGAGCTGAGGTGGTTCCTACCTCCTGACTGTGTTCACCATTGCACACCCTTTCCTTTACTAAAGACGATGCATGCATAAGAGAGGGGATTTTTATCATAGACTACAGATTCATAACGGTCTGCAAACCATCCCCCTTTTGTGGAGCAGTTAAGTTAAAGCAAATAGTGCAACACAGTAAATTAGCTACAATAACTTCATGGGTCCAGATCTCCATTCCTTCAAAGGCTGGCACTGTCAAGACTACGCTATTAGTCAACAGTACATATTTGTTCAGAATGTTGAACATAATGCAAACCGGTGCTGATGCACTACATCAGTAAATTTCACTTCCACTGGGATGAAATTGGCAAAAAAAAACCTTTGCTGTGTTAAATCCTGGTGTGGCTGGGTTCTAAAACTTACACTTAAAGGCAACATTCAAGGCCATCACAGGCACTGTCGACTGACAAGAGCACTTTAAATACTTCGGTCGAAGGCAATCTCACTAATACATGAATATATGCTTACTAGACATGAGTCAAAAGTCAAAAGTAGTCACCAAACACTATGCATTGCACAGTTTACAAGTAAAAATAATCATGACATGAGGGGGGAGCATTAACAACAGTACATGCTAAATACAGAGCGAGCACGGGGTTTGGCTTTTCAAGAAACAACAGAAGAACCCAAAAAAGATCAATGCATACATAGAAAAGGTGCATGTGAATATTTGGACCTGTGACCATCTAACTGGAATGTTTTGATCCTGATAAAGTTCAGCAGTCACTGTAGTAAGCATAAGATCAAACCTTAAAAAGGAAACATGCAGAAAAGGTCATCTACCAAGTACCCTTGCAAGAATACATGAATAAGAACGATGAGCAGCAACACTGATAATCAGAGTTCCTCGTCTCCTCGGCTCAGCTGACACGATCACCTAATTCACGGGTGTGGGCGAGTTGTATAAACCTTCATAAAAATAAGTTACCCTGTATGTTGGCTTCATTATTTAAAAAGGAATGTCCAAAAACAAAAGAAATATACAAAAGTCCACACTTCCAGAAATACTATTGCAAGAACTCGAATATCAACATGTCCTGTAAATGAGTTAGTCCAGGTTTCGCTCGACAATCCTTTGATTTTCTCCAACTAAATACAGGCAGACATTAAGCTAAACTATTCAACAAAGACAGAGGTATAACAAGAGTCGAGTACGAAATCTCAAACCGAGTCACAAAGGATACTCTGAATGGGACATGCACGTGACGGTTAGTGGAAAAGATTGTAGAGACGCAGTATTAAGGGTGCAGGTCTGGGTGGTCCTCAGGGAGGTGGGCACAGGTGCTGGGCAGCTCCACTCAGCTAAACAGCTGCAACAGAAAGAGAAGTTAGTCACATGACACTGAATCACTACCAAATAAAACCTTTGTACAACAGTCTTGTCACAGCAAGGAGAAGGTGTAACCAATACAACTCTGCTGGAGGTGGATGTAAAGAGTGAAGCATGGTGGTACAGCTCAGTAGGTGGTTCATGGAATTAGAATACAGTCATTAATAATGTTAAGAAGTCCAACTTGAACTGACAGCTCAGCTGCTTTCAGCACAGATGCTTGACTTGCATTTCAACTGCTCTAATCTTTTGTGTTACAATTCAGTTGTTACATTTTCAGCCAGAAAATTCAGTTCCATGCAACTCAAATCCTTTCAATACTACATATCATGATGTTTAGATTTCAACTGACACTATGTCTTCATTTACATTTTTTGACTGATTTAAATGCTGAGTATGAAACTGACTCCTTGATTCCTAAACAAGCAACTTACACCAGGAGATACACACTCTTTAACATCCTGTGGGTGACATAATGGAAGGTTTTCCCCCCATCAACTTCTCTATCAATAGTCTTCTCTAGCACCAGCATGTATCTCACATGATTTGGTTCAGGTTGTGTGTAGCTGCCAAAGGTGCAGGACATGCTCACCAGAGAGAATAATTACTGAGTAATTACTTAGTTAACATATTGATTTTCAATAAAACATCAAAAATGAACTCATAAAACAAATAAGGACTATTTATTTTCTAACTATGTTTGTAGTGTTATTTAGCAACCTTAGGAATGTATGTATCCCCCAGGACATGTTGCCTGATTAGGGATAAAAAAGGCTGAAATTTGGTCAATGTTTATTCAAACTGGAAGACATGTTAATATTGATTGCAAAAATCAATAGTTGCAAAGGCATGTGCAACAGTTATACTGTGGCAAAGAACATACTATAACTTTACTAGTACTCAGGTGGCTGTGGTTATATGGAGGGATACTTGCAAGTGCAATATTGAAAAAGAAAAAAAAATACTCCTAAAACACAGTATAGTTTATGGTTGGACTGATGTTAGCCACCTTCAGTAAATGTCATATGCTTGCTAATGATACTGTTTTGCATTGATGTTCAGGTTGCAGTTGCAATTATAGTTGAAGGCAATGCCCCTAATTTGTGACAAAAGAAAGTGCTTGATATGCCTAGATGGACAGAAATGTCCTAAAATATATATTTCACACACAATTATCCTTTGTGGATATGCCTTGGTAGTGTAAATGTCTAGCTCCTTTTGTTTTTTTGTAACTTTTTTGGGCAGTCACTATTTACTAAAAGCTGAATTGGTAAAACTGAATTAAATCAGCTCAAAAACTAAAACACATGCTTTAAATGACCAGGAAAAACAATAATGCATATTGTCTCCCCATCAGTTTAAATATTACTGTTTACCTTTTTTACTCTTTTTATACCCTAATAGCACAATGAATCCTGGGAGATACAACTCATAAAATCCAAAATACGCAAAATATTTCTAAAAAATGAATAGGAATGTCTGACTTAGGCCCAAAAGAGACACTCAGTGACATTAAATTCATTTTCACAGTTCATTTTCCCCTTCTGCCTGTTTAAGGACTAAAAGTCCCACATTCTACAATTTTTCATTTAAAGTGGTCCATC
>OMNW01035339.1:0-10191 GCA_900303245.1 Selene dorsalis | reverse complement strand
AACTCCAATTATTATTTGCAATCCAAGATAATTTTATGCACTGATATAAAAGATCATGTTAAAACACGGTATAATTTGGTTGGACTGATGTTAGCTACCTTCAGTAAATGTCATATACTTGCTAATGATACTGTTTTGCATTGATGTTCAGGTTGCAGTTGCAATTCTAGTTGAAAGAAGAAGGCAATGCTCTCTAATTTGTGACAAAAGAAAGTGCTTGTTATGCCTAGACGGACAGAAATGTCCTAAAATATATATTTCACACAAAATTATCCTTTGTGGATATGCCTTGGTAGTGTAAATACCTTGTTCCTTTTGTTTTTTGTAACTTTTTTGGGCAGTCACTATTTACTACAAAAAGCTGAATTGGTAAAACTGAATTAAATCAGCTCAAAAACTAAAACACATTAAATGACCAGGAAAAACAAATATGCATATTTTCTCCCCATCAGTTTAAATATTACTGTTTACCTTTTTTACTCTTTTTATACTCTAATAGCACAATGTATCCTGGGAGATACAACTCATAAAATCCAAAATACATAAGATATTTCTAAAAAATGAATAGGAATGTCTGACTTAGGCCCAAAACAACAATCAGTGACATTAAATTCATTTTCACAGTTCATTTTCCCCTTCTGTCTGTTTAAGGACTAAAAGTCCCACATTCTACAATTTTTCATTTAAAGTGGTCCATCAGAAGATTTACAGTATCACTGAAGAACCAAAAACCATCTGAGTGTGGTTTTACATCTCCTCTCTGAGCTTGTCTCTGGAGCTGTAGTAACAACAAGTCAGTGAGCCAATCAGAAGGGAGGAGGCTCTGTCAATTGACACTTCAACTTCAAATTTCTGGGCTTCAGCTGACGCTTCAACTATTTACGCCCCTGAACTCTGTGTCACTCATTTCCACAGAGCTCATGTGCAAATGATTTCTCTTCTCAAACATTTTAACTTGTTTTCAACCTGTCATGACAACATGTCAGACAAAGCTCATCACCTTTGTGTTAAACTAACAATTTGATTGATTCCTCTGATTTCATGTGATTTTCACGCCCCATCAATCTTTTCAATCTTTTTTAAGAGACCACAGTGATTTGTAAAATAATTTTAAAAAAGATTAATAACATCATAAATGATAAGAAAATTATTCTGACTCAAATCATATAATATTACACAACTGCAGAATGACAACGCAACGCAACAGGCGCTTATTTTACGCAAGTGTCAGCTCTCAAATGTGAGTAAGTGTGCTCTTGAGTGTGCATAGATTTTGTTCTTAGCTAAGAACAAATCCTGGATGAGGAAACATGAATGTCAAAATCTTCTTGAAAACTTCATAAGTGGTTTTAAGAAGACATTTGTTCAGAAGAACAGTCGGTGATGAGGCCCAGTGTGCCTCACCACATCTGATTTTAATTCTTACGTATCAGTTAATGCACATACAAAGTGAATTTACTTTTTAAAAAACATGGATGGTGGATGGGACAATGATGGGTTTAAATCAAGCAAAGACGCTTGTGTTGCGCTTTCGGTCATGTGTTCATGGTTTTCATCTATAGGAACTTCTTTCTTGTTGTATCTTCCTTTTCCATTGAACAGAACCTGCCTCTGGCCTGACTGACACTGATAGTTATTTACTGTTCCATTTGCTGGCTCACTACTACCAGGATCACTGGCACGGCTTCCACAACCAGCATCAAACAGACACACACGGTGTTTGATTTTTCTATAAGTGTCGGTATCAAAAGCAGGGCCGTTCTTTCAGGTGTTTCTGAAGAATGTGTTAATGTGATCTACGCTGACCGAAGCGCCGTTCAGCTGCTTCATCAAATGTCTGAAAACACAGCAATAAAACATTAAGCGATGTATTTCGGTGAAAAAAGTCCATTAGTTTGGGCTGTAAAAATACTCCTTGCAGGTGAGGAAAAACTCGTTTCAGAGAAAGAAAAGAACAACAGACGAATGATGAATACCATTCATGTATCCACCTTGTCCAACATTCCTCTCTGATACTAAATATTCTCATGTGTGCAGGCTAATTTACAGGTTTGCTGGCACGCCGTGGCCGGTCGGCGAGTTTGTACGCGGAGCCAAACGACACCTTATCAGGAGCAGAATGTCTTCTGGATGAGACGCCAGGACACTGACTTGGCGCCATCTGCCTCTAAATGAATGCTCAGCAGTCAGGAGCTGCGAGGGCCAAGTCTGGCTTTGCTACACTGCAGTCATCCCACCAGAGGCCGATCCATCACGCTGTTCAACTCTTCACCTGGTAGGCTCCCGGCCAAACAGAAATCCTGCTTTAAACCTGTCAGGCCTCCAGCCATAATGAGGAAGGAGCCGAGATGGAAGAGCACGGTTGGATAGGTATGCGTGAAGGTTGATATTGGTGATTTTTTTCATCCGGATCTATGGAAGCTAAATAAGTCAACCTTTTTTTTCCCCCACCTTCAAGACAAAAAAACCCACAGGGCTCAAGCAACTGCAAAATAATTTGGCTTATTTGTAGGGATCAGTCTATAATGGTGAGAACTGCAGTGTAATTCTGTAACTGTCTGTACCTTTGTTGTTTTAATGTGACCTCACATCTCTCATCAGTGTGTGTGCAGCCAGCTGATGTTAGTGAATAAGCTGATGAACCCTCAGTGACCATCAGCTCCAGGAAGAAGCAGCAGACACAGTGAGGGTCACAGGCAGCAGCTGGCTGGATGTGCAGCAGTAAGCCTGCTAAACAACCAGACGTTTTTCAGTGGTTGGTGGAGGACAAAACAAAGATAAAACAAGACTGAGTAAGCTCCGGATGTTTGGAGTAAACAGGTAACTGTTTGACTAAATGTTCCCCATACAGACTTTACCATATGGTAAGTCAAGTGCTAAAACCAGTCAGTCAGTCAGCCAGCCGGGAAAAGAAAAAACAAGCTAACAAGACGACTAAAGCAGCTTTAAATGTAGCATGTGTTTTTGGTCATGTAATATCTACAGCAAAACTGATATATCATCTTTAGGGAAACATTATTTTCACATGCACTGACAAGTTAGCCATCAAAATGAACATTTATCTGGAGGTATGTAACATTCCCTCTCCTTTCAGTTCTAATGAATGAATGATATTGCTACAAAATGCTGCAATATGTTGACTAGTTGTGTCTTAAAGGCGACATTATGTCCCTTTTCCACAAGATAAAATATTTCCCAGGTGTCTTAAAGCCGTGCCAGTGCCAAAGTCGTAGGTCAGTGAAAAGCCATGTAAAAAACCCCAGGTGACAATAACACAACAACTCCGAACCACTCCGTACTCTCAGGGAATAGTGCTGGTGATTCATAACAACATATTGGTGAAATGAAGGAGTTTCGCAGCAGATAATGTCTTATTTAGACGCTGCATCGTTGCCCCAACAACTCCCGTTATATGGATATACGTAGGTCACGAGTGGACCAAAATATCTTCCAAGTTACACCAAAGTTGTTCGGGTGAGTAAATGAACATGTTTTATGCTAGAAATAAGGTCCAGGTTGCAAAAAACTGAACTTCTCCTTCAACTATTAATATCATGTCGGGCAAGAAATCTAAAATCTGGGATCATTTTGAGAAGAAAAAGGACGACCCCAAGAAGGTCACATGCAAACTCTTTTGTTTTGCTCCAAAGTTATTGTGTTACATCAAGTTCATAAACTGTGTCATGTGTTGAAATAAATAATCTAATCTTCCCCGACAGTCAGTCTCCTCGCTGATTTTTCTGACACACACATAATTTGCTGGTATCGTTAACAGGCGGCTGACTTCCTGCGCGCCTGTGCACACTTGTAAGGCTCATGATTTATTACTTATACCTTATTCAGTCGCTGAGGCTGTTACAAGCTCATCAGATGTTACAGTTACACTTCAATCACTTTAATGTTCAGTCTCCTCTCCTTGCTGGTTGTTCTGACGCATCACAATCATAACCGCTTTGCCACAGGTGTCATTAACAGGCTTTGTGCGTGAGCTCGTAAAAAATAGTAGCCTATTTTAAAGCAGTGTGTGTGTGTGTGTGTATCATTATCTGTGATGATTAGTGGACTAATGGCCCAAAATGTCGACTACTGGTCGACCGAGAAAATCTTTGGTGGACCGAGGGCAGCCCTAATCGTATGGCAGGGCCTCTGATGATTCCCACCGCTACGGGATAATATCCTATACCTTCTGTAAAAAGAAAGAGAGGTTTCACAGACAGAAGCTTAATGATGACCTGATGGCTGATACGGGATTTATTTAAATACTGACATTGGCCTGACCACCGATGTGTTGGTCCAGTTCTGCAGCAGACAGAGAGGAGACCATGGGAGGATTAAGAGGCTTACACTGGGTGGGATGGATACACTGCATGTATGTTCATTGTGCTTCCTGGCTGTAGTTTACTCCGCCTTTGACCACGGCAAAGCTCCAGGGATCTCTTCTCTCAACAGCTACTTATAAAAGAGCTGGGTTTACATTCCTCAACAGGACATGTGTATGTATTGAGGCGCTCGGCAGGAATTTCAAACGACAAGATTAATCCCTGTATACGTCTGTACGGTAGTAGGGCAATGGTTTATCCATCCACAAGGATCCATGGACTCAAAAATAACGCCAAACACAACATTCCCCTTAGGTCAAATATTTATGGGGTATGTCTTACTCTGCCTGATGGTAGTGTCTACGCTACAGTGGAGACCTGGCTCTGTCCAGCATCCATGCAAAGTGCTTTTCAGTATGATCTGAGCCCAGAACATCTTAAGACGACACCACATAATGAGCTTCCCTGTCTTTTTCTGTGCACGAGAAAAAAAAAAGGGATTTACTGTAACAGAGATTTAAACAATTTATGGGATGAGATGTGCTCTTGAGTCGAATACCTTGGGCGTCTGCCAGGGTGAAAAGACTGCAGATATATAAAAGCCATGTGTGGTTCATGATCATACTCTGCAGGCTCAGGTTATAGTGCTCAAACTAAACAAAGTGTTGTGGGAAAGTGACATGGAAGGATAGCTGCTGAGGAATGCTTATAATGAAAGTCATTTTAAGCTAAGTGAGGAAGAGAATATTCCAATGAAAAACATTGCAAAGACAATGTTTCAGTAAACAGTCAGACACGACCTCATATTTGAATCATTTTTGGTGACTTCTTGCATGACTTGGTCTGAATAAGACCTTACTGCCAGCGTGATAAAACTAAAGAGGCGACTGGAAACAAGGTCAGGAGCCATGATCCTGAAGCAGCCCCATGTTCTCTCTGTTAGGTTCCAGTTATGTCTCTCTCTCTATCTACAACAGCTCTCCTATCCCTCACATCTTCTCAGATGCTGCTCTAACTTGAAATCAAAGTGCATATAAAGGGTGCTCAGTGAGCACGTCCCATGTTGGCATATGCCTGAGGCGCTGATCGCCAGTTTGACTCCCGACCGAGACAGTCTTTAGTGCATGTCATTCCCCCAGTCTGTCTTGCTGCCTTCCTCTCCCTCTACACCGTCCTATCAAAAAAAGGCAACAAAAACGCCCAAAAACTATCTGAAAAAGTGCAGATAAATCTCTCAGAATGAACAGCCTTTGCTGGGAACCTCCACTTGATTTATGTAGAGAAGATGTAAAAAGTCGTAGAAAAACTCCCAGCAATTATGATGAAGCCTCGAGAAAATGCAATTATACTTGTATGGCACAGTTAGGAAGTCACCTGGACTTAAAATCTTAGTCAACGTTGAAAACAAGGGTTTCAGATGTTAGTGTGCAGGACATGACAGAAGACCTTAGTAACAGCTTTTTAGATAGACCAAGCCCCAATACAACACATAGACTGTCTGTTGTTTGCGTTGCCTCATGTCTGTGGGTGTGATCTTTTAATGACATGTGCCAGACAGCTCCTGTATGCTGCTGCATTCATTCTTTTACATCTCACTCAATACAACCCCTTAATTAATCAGACTAATACTAATACTAATGACACTAATAGTAACTCTAATACTGGTAATAATAACATTAAATAAATTGCATTAAATACATTTAAGCTACAATTCTCGTTTCCTAAACTTTCCTACTAAAGTCATAATGTCTGAGCTTCCATCTTCCTCTGATTTGACATGTGTGCAGCAGAGACCCAGCACCAAAGTAAACAAGGAAATGAGCTATTCCAGTTAAAATGTAGTAATTATTTGCGTCCAGCTACATAAATACCAGAAACTGAAGTGTAAGTGTGCTATTATGACAGAACAGCACTCCATCACTTTTTTTGGGTTCAGCTGCTGGGCTCCAGATCATGGATCACAACGACTTCATATCATTAGACAACGGTTCAAAGTTGAGCTTCTATCATGACTGACAGAAGCGTCTAGATGGAGCCATCTTTATCCTCTGCAGTGAGAGTAGCCAAGGCCTTGGAGATCAAAATGTAGGGAGGAGCACGAGTTAAACTGTCCAAATCCCTCTGCAGAGAGGAGTGGGTGAAGGACAATAGGGAAGACACGTAACAATAGTGTGATAAGGACATGTGACCTCTGGGTTGAGTACTGCTGGACAAGATGTCCTCAGAAACTGGTGTCAAACTATGATTCACTGTCTTGGTGCTGCTTGTGATTTTCGCCTCGGCAATAAAATTTCAATAAATACTTCTGTCTGAAACATCTGAGCATGAGCTCCTGATGAAAATCTTTTTCTCCAGTTCATGAGATTTCGACAATAATGTGTGTGTGTGCGCTCTGGACAGCCGACGTACATGGAGCCTTTGGTGAAGTAAGTGACAAAACGCTGAGCAATATGCAACATGAACTCGTAAAGTAAGCAGAATTATCCTTTTATCGCTGAGAAAACCATCCTCCTGCCGTAAAGCAGTTAATTAATATTACTCACAGATGCTTCAAACTTTGATGTGGGACTTTTCTTTGAATGCAGAGGAGGCATTCTGCATGTCAGAACTGGACAGGCAGGCACATAAAGAGGGAAACTAATTTATTGCTGCTCTTTGACTCAAGCCTTTTCTGCAATATTTCTTAAAAGACAAATCAGAAAATGTGTTTCATAATAGAAAAAAATGTACTTGGACACATTAAAATGTTGTTTGTGTGAAGAGATAGGGAGAAGGAGATAGCGGAAAGGACAGCATCAAGTGTGTACCAGTAAAATTGTGTAACAAGGGAATGTTAATTATGAGACTCACCGTGGCAGCTTTTATCTAGTCAAACTTCTGTCTTCAAAGATGGTGACCTCAATCTTAATGGGATTCAGTCAAGGAAAAACATCTGGAGGAAGGTTGGCTTCATTTTACATTTAATCAAAACCAAGTGAAATTTGAATTCTCTCTACTTTTAACACAGGAGATATAAACATTAATGATGCTGAGCAATTATGCACATTTTTTTTAGCTTGTTTAAACTGAAAATGAAACAGTTTTTGGACATAACTGTGGAAAAAACAATTTCC
Source organism: Selene dorsalis (assembly GCA_900303245.1). Taxonomy (NCBI): domain Eukaryota; kingdom Metazoa; phylum Chordata; class Actinopteri; order Carangiformes; family Carangidae; genus Selene; species Selene dorsalis. The sequence goes on along the minus strand of OMNW01035339.1, from coordinate 2,759 downwards.
TTCAAGCTCCTGAGCATGTGTTCCTTGAGGCTTGCTAGGTGTGAATGATTCTTCATAGTCAGACTGATAACTGCTTCATGGAAAGAGTTTAAAAAACAAACAAAAAAAAAAACAGCTAGTTTTTATATGTACATTATAGATTAAGAAAATTTGTGGTTATTGGTCTATCACAGTGCCAAACTGAAACTGGATCTTCAGAGAAATGTTCGAGTAGAAGAAAACTTCATCAAAATCCCAATGACGTTTGTAACTACAATGAAAGCTACAAATCCAGCCCCCTCTCAGCAGTGTGCTCTCTGGTTTCCTTCATACATTTAGACAAGTATGTTTTTCTGAAAAACCTATATTTTCAGTGGCCTTGACCAAAGAGCATTTTCCACAGTTCAACAGGAGCATGAGCGAGTCCAGGGGTAGCAGTCAATTCACACTGTGTCTGTAATGACACAAAGGATGTGTTTTAGACAGCAGAGATGAAAAGATGACAAAATGCATGTTGCTGCACTTCTTTCTCTGCTCACCAAGTAGTTTAGCTCTGTTGAAAATCAAGGTTTCTGTTTGTCATGACAGCAGGTTTAGTAGATGCTTGTTTTGTCCTATGGGAAGTGAACTCTAGGAAAATGCTTAACTTTTTCATATGGGCATAATCCGTGTCTCAACTCAGGGGCTGCATCCTTCCGAGGACACATTTGAAGGCCCATTATGTCACAGCGTTGTGACAAGACCTGTCCTGATTTGAAGGCTCCTCCAAATCCGGCCTTCTTCTAGAAGCACATACTGTTCATAGAAAAAAATAAGAACAATCCCAGGTTCCTTTTTAGCAATGTGGCCAGGCTGACCAAGAATCACAGTGCTGTTGAGCCATGCATCCCTCTGAGTCTCAGCAGTAATGATTTCTTAAGTTTCTTTACTGAAAAGATCGTAAATATCAGAACAAGGATTGGCAGTAACAGACCACGGATTACAGTCTCTGTAGAAGCACCTTCCAAACTTTGTGCATATTCGTACAGCTTCTCCCCCATCGACCTGTGAGATTTAACTTCTGCAATTACCTCCTCTAAATCAGCTCCATGTCTGCTTGTAGTCCCAACAAGACTGCTCGAGGATGTCTTTCCCTTTGTTGACTCTTCTATACTGAACCAGATCAATCTTTCCTTAATCTTAGGTTTTGTGCCACATGCCTTCAAGGTGGCTGTCATTAATCCTTTACTTAAAAAACCTTCTCTTGATCCAGATGTATTAGCCAACTACAGGCCTATATCCAACCTTCCCTACATCTCTAAGATCCTTGAGAAGGTTGTCCTAGAGCAGCTACATGAGCATCTACGCAGTAACAAGCTTTTTGAAGCTTTCCAATTTAGATTTAGACAACACCACAGCACTGAAACAGCACTGGTCAAAGTCTCTAACGATCTTCTTACAGCTTCTGACAGAGGTCTTGTCTCTGTACTTGTACTTCTGGACCTCAGTGCTGCATTTGACACCATTGATCACAGCATTTTACTGCAGAGACTAGACCATGAAATTGGGATTAAAGGATCTGCCCTAAAATGGTTTGACTCATACCTATCTGACAGGTTTCAATTTGTTCATGTTAATAATGACCATTAGGAGTACAGCAGAGTTACGCATGGTGTACCACAGGGTTCAGTTTTAGGGCCGGTTCTCTTCACTCTTTACATGCTTCCATTAAGGGATATAATCCGGAAGCACTCCATCAACTTTTATTGTTAAACTGATGATACTCAGCTCTACTTATCTACTGAGCCAGATGATAGAGGCCACCTCATCAATCTGCAAGATAGCTTGAAAGATATCAAATCCTGGATGTCCTCCAACTTCCTGCTACTGAACTCTGACAAAACAGAGGTTATTGTGTTTGGACCAAAACATCTCAGGGACACATTTTTCCAATCAGATTACTACTCTGGGTGGCATCACCCTGAACTCAAGCACTACTTCAAAGAACCTTGGAGTTGTTTTTGACCAGGATCTTTCGTTCAGCTCCCACATATATCATGTGACTAGGACTGCCTTCTTTCACCTGTGCAGTATAGCTAAAGGGATATTATATTAGGAATATCCTCTCTCAGAGTGATGCTGAGAAACTAGTCCACGCATTTATCACCTCTAGGCTGGACTACTGTAACTCTCTCGTCAGGATGTCCAAAAAACTCTCTAAAGAGTCTCCAGCTGGTCCAGAACACTGCAGCGAGGGTACTGACAGGAGTTAGTAAGAGAGAGCACATCTCTCCCATTCTAGCTTCACTCTACTGGCTTCCAGTAGGATACAGAATAGACTTCAAAATCCTTCTGTGATATAAGGCTCTTAATGACAAAGCACCATCTTATCTGACAGACCTCATCATTCCTTACTGTCCTGCCAGAACACTTCATTCCCAGAATGCAGCTCTGTTAGTGACTCCCAGTGTCTCTAAAAACAAACTGGGACGTAGAGCCTTCAGTTACCGAGCTCCTTTACTGTGGAACCAGCTCTCTCCATGGGTCAGAGAGGCAGACACTCTCTCTACATTGACACATGACAGAGCTTTTAGTTAGGGTTGGCTCAGGTAGGCCTGATCCATTTTACAGCTACGCTGCTGTAGGCTTAGACTGCTGGGGGACACATCAGGTTACATGGAGCCATCTCCTCTCCTCCCCCCTCCCTCCTTTCCACTCCTCCACCTTCCTTCTCCTCTCCTCTCCTCTCCTCTCCTCTCCTCTCCTCTCCTCTCCTCTCACGCATTTTGATCTGTCATTAT
>OMNW01035337.1:0-15079 GCA_900303245.1 Selene dorsalis | reverse complement strand
GCCTTGGTGTCTCGCACTCTCTGTGTGTTTCCACAGATCTCTCCAGAGCTCCATCCCTCTGCACCAACCGCCTCCTGCATCACCTCCTTTCTCCTGCTGTTGATCCAGCCTGCCCTCCCTGCTTGTGACCCAGTCTACCATGCAGTACTCCCATTACGCTGGCCTTCTCTCCCTGCGTCCTTCATTTTTTTTTTTGTTAACCGACTGATTCCATTTCAATGTCTTCCCATACTCTGTGTTGTAAACTGTCCTCTTGTCTGTATACAACATCTGTTGCACGTCTGCCCGTCCTGGGTGAGGGATCCCTCCTCTGTTGCTCACCCTGAGGTTTCTCCAATTTTTTTCCCTGTTGAAGGGTTTTCTTGGGAGTTTTTCCTCAGTCGATGTGAGGGTCTAAGGGCAGAGGATGTTGTCATGATGCTGTGTAAAGCCCTTTGAGACGAACTGCTTGTAAAAATGGGCTATACAAATAAAATTGCCTTGCCTTGCCTTACTGACTACTAAATAAAACAAAAAAGGCTGTTGACATCCATCTTTCAAAAACAGCCTTATGTAGCGGAGCTGTTATCTTTATACAGTTGGCACTTTTATTGTTTTATTATCTTATTGTGCATTCGTGCTGTAAAGCCTGTACCGTGGATGTATTAACGGATTTGTTCTCAAACTGCTGGCTAACGATAGCACAACGTGAATGGAATTTAAAGTTATATGGATTTACTAAGTAATATTAACACGTTATTGTGCTGTTTTGTTGCAGTCTTTGATCCTGATTATGTGACTCCAGGTTAAGTTGTTAACCCTGGTCAGGTGGGCATTAATGTTAATAATTAATAAAAATGGTAATAAGATGGTATAACATGCAATGCAATGACATGCAATAATCCTACACTCCTAATCTGATCTACTTCATTTTGTGGCCATGATGATTCACTGACAGCCTGAAAGCCTGCACGTTTCTTCTGTCAGCGTATATTCCACGTGGCCGTTTTGACACCAGAGTGCAGACTCTGGCAGTATTCTTCTTCCAATATAGTCAGAGATCCACTGCTCATAGTGACCGACAACTGAGATTATCTAGTAGGCACTCACCTCTTCCAAACTTTAATAACTAACTTTACTAACAACTTAAGTAACAACAGTTACTTGTGAACCCCTAAATTTTAATCATTATGTGTTAAAGACCTCCAACCTCCACATGTTTCTGTTTCTACTGTTACAAATTTCAATGGTTTGTTTTAATTGAAACCCTTCAGATAAATTTTGTGTCACAGCGCAGGTGGAAAGTAACTCCACACTTGTTCCAGAATAATAATGTGCAGTACCTGAGGCGTGTGAGCCTCAGCTGCTCCTGAAGGTGGTGCTCCTCATCACTCGACCAGAAGACCTTTGTTTCCTCTGTGTCTAGTACTTCTTGGTGATGGAAGCGAACTGGATCCCAGCCCGTCATGATGTCAAAGGTTATGACGCAGCCCAGTGAGTGCGACACTATCGACACTTTCCCATTCTTCTCAAAGTCTGGATTCCGCGAGCAGAAGAGTGAGTACAGACGATTCAGCTCCAGAGTCAGACCCTTGGTGATCTACACACACACGAAGACACACAACAACAACACACATACAAACTGAACCTAATTTCAGATCCCAAAAAAGAGTGTTCATTGTAACATATTGTGTGTTTGAATGTTATATTTTTTGCAGCTGATCAACTAAAAGAAATTGGTTTATCATAAAACCTTGACAAATGGGAGGCCAGTGGAAAGCATACGTCTAACCTCCATCTAATGTCCCATATTGCAAACTCATTCAGGCAAATTTACTATGTGAACAGTACGTGCTATTTTCCACATTTGAAAGGAAAAAAATATTCAGACTCATGATACGTATGTGCCAGACTCACCTCATCTCTGTACAGAGGGCTGGTGTAGTACATTATGTCCATGGCGCTGCTGTTCAGCATGTCTCTGAGGCCTCGCACTTTGTCTGGGGTAATGGAGTCCACTGTGTCTGCAGGGCAACGCAAAGATACACCAACATAACCATCAGACAGTCCTGACATCATCTTCTGAAAAATCACTGGTTCTGAAACTATATGTATAGAATTCACATGAACTCAGTTACCCACAGGGGATGATAGGAAAACAGTGTGAAAACACAGGTTATAGAACAGATTATATGTAATCAAAGTGCAAGATTAAAATATTTAATGAAGATAGAGGAGAAAGGGGTCATTATTAGCTTCTTTTTAATAAGTTAATAATCAAGGATATAAAGGTATAAATGACTTTCTCTGAGTCACGGTAGGCACAAGGTTTCTGAGAGAGACCACATGTGGGTTAACCCAAGTGAAGGTAGATGTCAAGTTTGAGCCCTGCATCTACACTGACCCCCACGCAGACAAAGGTCAGTGTGTGCTGAGGTGCAGCATACCTCCATCCAGAGCCAGCTTTGACCTCCACTCCACAGGAAGGAACTCTACATGCTCTGTGGTGCGATCAGAGAAGTGCTTCTCCTCCATCTTCCTGGCAGCATCCCTCATCCTGCACACCACCACAGACAAAACAATTACTTCAGCATAGGCTGTGGTTCCACTCAGGTCTTCGTTTCCTCACTAGAAATCTGCGTATCTCACATGCTGGTGTTCCTGATGATGCGGCCTTGGTCCATCTTCTGGCCGATGCCATGAACGACAAAAACGATGTGCGTGGTTTCAGGCGGTGTGTCCTCAGGTGCCGCCTCCTCCACGTAGCCTCGATGGAGACGTGTCCCACTGCTGGAGGCTGAGAACACAAGAGGGAAAATTGCTACCAAAAATATTGTGTGCTAATGGCACAGTGGCCAAACTTAAACTGTTTGGCTAGACTACAACAGCAGGGCCAGCTCTGTATTTGTGTCAGTCAGTCACTCAGTCACTCAGTCAGTCAGCAACGTTCACAGTCTATTGGACAGCTCAGGAAACGAGAAGGGGCGAAGTGCTTTTACTAAACTCAGCTCTGTCTCCATTAATAATTAACTACTTACATTACTTGTATCATTATTATTATTATCAAAGGAGGCAGATGAATTACTAACATAAGACACAGAGCAGAGAGCGCAGGAAAAGGGAAAGAGACATTCTACTGACCGATATGACCGAGTCTACATATCAGAGGGAGTTAGATGAAGTCTCTCTCTCTCTCTCTCTTACCATCTGCTCTTAATTTCATTTTGCAGTAACAGCTGAAATCAAAGCTTAGTCTTTGTCTTCAATCTTAATAAATTTTATATTTTATTTATGGGTGCCTTTTAAAACACCCAAGATCACCTTCCAAGACAGAGTTGAAAAACAATTGAACACATAAAAAAAAAACATAATAACAATAAAAATAAAATAAAGAAAACATGTTTACAGTGACAAAAATAAAAATAAAACATGAAATAAAGGAATGATGTGACCAGTATCACTGTATCATTATGTGCAGCAAAGTAGCTGAAGGCTCTGGACCTCAAGTGGTCAAGTGGGCAGTGAGGAGGATGAAAAACGATGGGGAGGGGAAACTGAGTTGTCAATTGTGATGGAAAAGCTGTCCAATTTTGTCAATGTCGATTTGGTATCAATGACGAAAACCTTGATTTTATCACTGTTCAATGTGAGAAGTTGCAAGAGAACCAGGGTTTGATTACTTGTTGGCTAACAGAGAGGGAAGTGGGTGGGAGAGTGAGGGTAGGTTAGGTAGGCAAGTAGAGCTGGGTATCAGAGGGGTCTGCTCCAGCTTTCTTGGGTATAGGAGTTATTGTGGCAGATTTGAATGATGAAGTGATGAAGCCATGGGTAAGAGTGGAGTGTATGATGCCAGTGATAAGGGAGGACAGAGAGGTCAGACAGGCTTTTACAAGAAGAGGGTCTAATTCACAGGTGGATGATTTCCATTTGGATTTGCATTACAATAGTCAATTCTGCAGGTTATAAAAGCATGTATTAAAATCTCTGCATCGGCTTGAGAGAGAAACTGACATACTTTGGAAATGTTCTTTAAATGATAAAATGCCTTTTTTGTGACATCCTTAACGTGGGGCTCAAAGCTGAGATCAGAATCAAATATCACACCTAGGTTTTCTTACCTGCTGACATGGATTAAAAGATAAAGATTGCAGTTTAAAAGTCAGTTTCTCTCTCTGTACCTCTGGACCAATAACTAAGACTTGAGTTTTGCTCTGGTTGAGCTGAAGAAAGTTACTTGCCATCCAAGACTTAACATCTAAAATGCATTTAAAAAGGGAATCCATTCGCCCGGGGTTATCAGGAGACGCAGCTATTTAAAGTTGTCTATCATCTGCATAGCTATGAAAGTTGACACCGTGTCTCCTGATGACATCTCCTAATGGTACAAGTAAAGGTTAAAAAGTGTAGGGCCTAGAATTGATCCCTCGGGAACACCACAATTCATTTGATAAAATCCTGATGAGCATTCGCCAATATTAACATAAAAATTTCTGTCTGAGAGATACAATCGAAACCAGTTGAAAACAGTACCGGAGATGCCAACAAGGTTATGCAGTCTCTTTAAAAGAATTGTGTGATCTACCGTGTCGAAAGCTGCACTCAGGTCCAGTAACACTAAAACAAAGAGCATTCTTTTATCCATGTTGGACCTGATGTTGTTGACAATTTTAACTTTAAGAGCTGTCTTGGTACTGTGATGTTTTTTTTCAATCAGACTGGTAGGTTTCTAAAATGCTCATAAAATCATTTAACTGATTAAAAACAATCTTCTCTAAAAGTTTGCTCAGAAATGGTAGGTTGGACACAGGTCTGTAATTATCAAGGACAGACATGTTGGAATTGGATCTAAAAAGCAGGTCACTGGCCTTACTTGGGAAATACTGTAACTTTCTCAAGCATTTCAGAATCAACCAGAACAAACTTCTCCAGTGTTTCCCCATTTAGAAGTAAAGATTCAGATCATGTAAAATTTATATTTGTATGTGGGTTTGATCTAATAGAATCTATTTTACTTTTTAAGTGGATTGCAAAACTCCTCACAAGATAAGTTGGTGTCATATGTCTGGTTGTAGACAGGATTGATTAAAAGGTCGATGGTTGAAAAAAGGACTTTTGGGTTGTTTTGGTTATCATCAATTAATTTGGAGAAATTAGCCTGTCTTGCATGTTTAATTGCTTTATTATAAGTGCTCATTCTCTCCCGATAGATATGTAGGTGTACTGTCAGTTTGGTTTTCCTCCATCTTCTTTCAGCCACTCGACATTCCCTTTTCAATTTGATAATTTCTATATTTCTCCAGAGTGGTGTTGGCTTTATTTTTACTTTTTTCAGTTTAAGTGGTGCCACCTTGTCAAGTGTTGAACTGAGTTTGCTATTAAAACTGTTTACGATAACATCACGAGAGGAGGGTAAGATGTGTTGAGGAATGTCTTGTAAGGCATCAATAAATTTTGCAGCCACTTCAGATGTAAGATAGCGCTTCCTAACAGTTTGCTCTGGAACTTCCTGTTGCTTAAAATCCTTGATGTTAAAAAATACACAAAAATGATCAGACAAGCCCACATCCACAACAGACGAGATACTGGCTGATAGACCGTAAGTTATTACAAGGTCTAGAATATGTCCCCTGTTGTGTGTGGGCTGTGTGGTGTATTGTGTAAAATTCATACAATTGATTACGTGGAAATTCTAAGCTAAGAGAGTCTAGCTGATTGTCAGTATGTATATTAAAATCCCCTAACACCACAATTTGATTGTACCTTGAATGGATAACTGAAAGCAATTCTGAAAACTCTGAGATAAAAGTAGTGCATCGTTTTGGTGGTCAGTATACTGTTAAACAAAGTGTGGGAGGACTGCTAAAAACAAAAGCCTGGTACTCAAAGGATGTATATTCATCAAACTAAATATCTTTAAAACCTATTGAATTCAAAAGAATAGTGGCCGTTCCTCCTCCTCGTTTATGTTTTCTGTAGGAATAAGAAAATCCATAATTTGGGGGGGAGGCTTCGATGAGAGATGCCGGTCCATCAGAATCAAGCCATGTTTCAGTTAAAAACATACAATCAATATTCTTATCTAAAATCAGTTCATTAATAAGAAAAGTTTTGTTTGAAAGTGATCTAGTGTTTAGAAGTGCCATGTTCAGAGTTTTGTGTGTACTCTGGGGGGGGTGGGTAGGAGCAGTATGTGTTTGTATGAAAATAAGGTTATTTAAGTTAGTACCAGATGTTGGTTTTGTGTGATGATAATCACTATGAATTCTGCTGGAGATAATGACAGGAATTGGTGGGTTTTTGGGAGAATTGCAGGGTCCAAGTCCAGTTGAGTTTGTGCTCCAGTTAAAAGCGGAACTAAAATCATATGAATTGGGCCCGGGGGGACATCAATCACTGGTGGACGGCTTGGCAGGTGTGGCTTTGCGGCAACGAGAGAGGGCTAATGGGCAGGCGTGTTGTATGAAATGTTGCCTTTCCCAGAAGGCATCAAAGTTCAAAGGATTTTTTCCGATTAATCCATAATGGTGCCACCGGGGAAGGAGAGCGTTAGGCAGCGGTGTCGCTGTCTCTGTGACGACAGCGTCATATTTTGCTGATGGAGACCGGCTTTTTCGACGAGTATTGGGGTGTTGGTCCGTGCGAGCCCAAGAAGCCGGGATGTCAGCTGGCACCAGGTCACAGATGGGGGATAGCTGGCCGGAGCTGGAGCCTCCAGGAAGTGGTGGGAATTCCTGCTCGTCCAGGATGGTGTACCTGTTGCTCAGTTTGAGAGCACAGGTAGGTGGACGGCATGGCGGTGACTTTTTCCCCCGCTTGTGCACCATGGACCAGGGCAGCTCTGCTGGAGTGGAGCTAACCAGTGTCCTGGGCTTAGGTCCCTGAGGAAGCCAGCGCTCCTCAGATGATTGTTGTTGAGCCACCGGGATAGTGGAGTTAAGCTCCAGGTCTTCTTCTGCGGTGGCTCTAGCAGCTGCTCCCATTGTAACAACTGAGTTGACCCTAGTTTTGTACCAGGCAGAGAACCATTTGTGCAGGTCAAGGATGGTCTCAGACATATGGAGGCAATGTTTGCATCTGGCTGGAGAGGTAAGTGAGGCCATCGTGGCGTGCGCTCTCCTATTACCCTCTTAAAACACCATGGGGTGGGGTGGGGGGTTAAATTTAAAAACTTTGAAAATTCCTAACAAACCAACCATACATGCTACAGTTGCAACTTTCACCAAAATGTAGACCCAATACTTTCCAAACATTTGTACATTCAAACATGATGCAAATTATAAAGTCCATCACTCCCACAATTTTTGCTCAATTAACACCTTCAGTATGTCCTCCACAAAGTTAACAACCAGATTTCGGATTTCTGAAAAATTGAGCCTACAGTTCATGACAACATTTGACTGTAAACAGTACTGTAAACTAGTACCAGCCAATTCTAAATTCATTTTCAATCTTCCTGAAAAAAATTGACAATATTTTGGAGTCGTGGTTGTAGTGAAGTTTGACAAATATCAGAATTTTATCTCAAAAACTGATTCTGCTCTCATGGGAACAATTGCAGTCAATGTAAGAATGGCATTTTTAAACATCAGATTTTCTCTTAAGAAGCAAAACATTTATTGTTAAAAACAAATCATCATCTCCATGCTGACAAGATACACTTTATGTATCATCAGATTTCTGTCTTGATAACAGAATTTTTGACATCCTGATAATTTTTAAAATTTGCCTTGACAACTGCTGCCTGGCTGGTGACTGCCTGAGTCCGTTTGTTAAGTCACACAGCAGGGGCCAAATGTATAAAGCTCGCGTTTATTTAGGTGTAGAAGTCTGTGTATGCACAAAACAGGAAACATGCATACGCAGTCTTATTATTATCCTTTTTTGCCAACTCGCAACATCACACTAACCTGAATCGAATGTGTACACGTGAGGCTACTCACAGTCTGAAAGATGTGTACCAGTACGCACATTCTCACCGCCCGTGGATTTTTATACATTTTGAAAAATACGTGGAAAGTGGCGTACACACATTTGTTGTGAGCAAAAAGTTACGTTCCACAGGCAGTGTCCACTTCAGAAACGTTGTTGTAATAACAAAAAATATAAAAAATCTCTGTTTTATTACTCAGTTTCAAAGTTATAATTCCACTGATTTACAAATGAATGTGGCTGGCTGATACACTTGTTTTAACTAAATACTAATCTGAAAGAAAGGTGAGAAAACCGTCTGCTTACATAGCTCTCAAGCGCTCACTCCCGTTCTCCAAATCAACAGAATATCTAGTGCACGTATATGGTCTTAAAGGGTAAGTACACTTTTTTGTCAACATGTATCAAATCACATAAAACATGAATTCTTGTATACTTTTAACATTTTTAACCATTATATGAACTTCTAAATGAAAGTATGTATCTTACATTCTATATCCTTTTAACACATTTTAATCCTGTTAACTGTATTTATCACTATGAACTGCTCTTTCCCCTCTACATACCCAGCCTCTAATTGCTTTTTAGGGTAGAAACAATTACAACTTCTCTGAAGAATGTCTTTCTTCTGACAATGTCTTTCTTCTGAGTAACACTCAGGTAAATAGCAGTCCTTCTCATACTGCTTCTTGGAGTAAACGGAGCTTCATTATCGGCCTTTTAAGCTCATTAGTCTTTGTCTTGACTTGAACCTTGCGGACCATTCCATGTTCATCATCCCTCATCTTTAAGATCCTTCCCATCAGCCAGGATCCCCTAGGCAATGACTCGTCGATGATCAAGACTGCATCTCCTGGGATGAAATTTTGTGATGGATGGTTCCATTTCTGTTTTCTGGAGTTGAGGCAGATACTCCTGGTTCCAGCACTTCCAGAATAGATCGCTGGAGACTGTCTTTTGTTCTCCCATGGTGGTAAGTAGGATGTTCACGTTTTTTCCTTGTAAGTGAAGGTCGTTCGCCAGTTTATTAGCGCAGAAGGAAGCGTTACTCCCCGGATCCAGGAATGCATAACAAGTCAGCACCTCGCTGCCTTTCTTTGCCTTTGTTTTTACAGGCGAGGATACTGTCTGTACCCTGCATCCACAAATCCACTGACAACGGTTTGCTCTTCCTTCAGACACTCATCCTTAGCCTACCCCTTTGAAGCCTCTTCCTTTGGTAAGTCCTGGATTTCTGTTTTATGTGTAGGAGTGTAGAGTGTGTTGCTGAACATATCTGACAGCTCTTCTTTTCTTCACAGACCTTACTCCATGTGTCCTGCTGTAAGACAACTGAAGCAAAATCTTTTGCTCTTGAGGAACACCAACTTTTCCTTGTACAACATTTTTTGAAGTTTCTTGCATTGTTCCACGGCATGGTCTCCCTGACAGAAGATATAGGGTTTGTTGAAGGCCTTGTTCACATTTGTTGAGTTTTCTTGTTTCCAGCACAGGCACCTTTCTCAGCCTGCTGTGCTTTTACTTCAGTGACCAGTGTAGTAATGTTTTTCTTTCCACTTAACTTTTATGTCTTACTCTCCATCTGGCATTTTGTTTTCCCTGGGATTTCACCGAACACAGGATGTGATGCCATTACCGCCTGCGTGTTGACGGATGTTACTACATCTTTGAACTTTGTCCGGCGGTCTTGCTTTTTCTGAATATCTACGGCGACACTCCTGAATCTCTCTCTCAGCCTGTAGGGGTGCTTTGCGATGATCGTGCGCATATTAGCAGCATTTTCTATCTCATCCAAGTACTCGAGGTCTGACATTGCATTACTGCAGCTTTTGAGAAAGAAGGTGTATGACTCGAGTGCCTTGGTGTCAAGGTAAGCCATGCATATCTTGTATTCATCACCAAAGCGTTCTTTCAGAATTCTCTTGGCTTCAGCATAGTTGTTCTGGGTCCATGTGAAAGCAACTGTGCATTAAGTCATTAGGCTGTCCATTGATAAGTTCTAGATAGTAAAGACGATCTTTGCTGTTTTCAGTCTTACTCTTTACGCAATGTTCAAATGCTCTCATGAACAGACGATATTCTATTGGATCTCCCTAGAAAACAGGAATGTTCTGTGTTGGCAATGTCTGGGCCGCAGCACGCTTGGCCTGCCGGTACCCATCAGCTGCCTCAGGAGTCCTATGAGCCAGCCAGGCCCAATAGGACTCCTTCTTCAGCTTGACGGCATCCCTTACTTCCGGTGTCCACCATCGGGTTGGGGGATTGCCGCCACGACAGGCACCGGAGACCTCGCGGCCACAGCTCTGGCTGCGTTGACAATGGAAGTAGAGAACATGGTCCACTCGGACTCAATGTCCCCAGCCTCCCTCGGGAGCTGGTCGAAGCTCTCCCAGAGGTGGGAGTTAAAGACCTCCCTGACAGTGGGTTCTGCCAGACTTTCCCAGCAGACCCTCACAGTGCGTTTGGGTCTGTCCAGTCTGTCCAGCTTCCTCCCCTGCCAGCAGATCCAACTCACCACCAGGTGGTGATCAGTTGACAGCTCAGCCCCTCTCTTCACCCGAGTGTCCAAGACATACGGTCGAAGGTCAGATGACACGACTACAAAGTCGATCATTGACCCTCCGGCCTAAGGTGTCCTGGTGCCACGTGCACTAATGGACACCTTTATGACACCACTCGGGTTCAGATCGGGGAGGCCGTTCCTTCCAATCACACCCTTCCAGGTAACACTGTTGCTGCCCACGTGAGCATTAAAGTCCCCCAGCAGAACGATGGAATCCCCAGTTGGTTCCTTAATCAGTCCTTCATATTTGGTCAACAGTTCCTTCCCTATGTTTTCCACATTTGCATCATCATTCATTCAAGCATGCGGTTCATTCTTTTTCTCAGTAAGTTGGCCCAGATATGGCTCTTCTTGAGGTTATTTTCATTTGCTAATTATGTTCCAATCCTTTAAGTGTTGGTTTAACAACTCTCTTTTACTTTTCCTCAGTTAGTCCTACTGTCTTCTCTGTTCCTGTCTCCGCCATGATTGCCTTGCAGTCGGTCCTTCCAGTAATTATATGGGTACTGTTTGCTAACCAAGAGTCACAAAGCAGCAAAGACGTGCCTGCTAGCTAACACGTTAGCTATCTACTCATGAGTCACATGCAGCCTAGGTATTCTCTCATGTAATTGAGAATATCTATTCAAGTCCCTCGTTGAATCTCGAACATATAGTCCACTTTCCACAAACCTCTCAAAAGGCTCCTTGTCCAACGTCTAGCGGGTTTTCTTACGAATGTAGAGATTTGAATTGTCTTGAGATCTTGTAATGGCTTACTCCGCCTTCTGTTGTTAGCAAAAAGTTACGGTCCACAGACCGTCCCCTTAGCTGGCATAGCTACACAGTTCAACAAAAATCCACTTCAGAAACGTTGTTGTAATAAAGAAAAAATATAAAAAATCTGTTTTATTACTCAGTTTCAAAGTTATAATTCCACAGATTTACAAATGTATGTGGAATGTGTAGACAGCAAGTGTCTAAATTTAAAAACTTTGAAAATTCCCAACAAACCAACCATGCATGCTACAGTTTTGCAGCTTTCACCAAGATGTATCCCCAATACTTAAGAAACTTTTGTACATTCAAACTTGCAAATTACAAGTGCAAATTATGAAGTCCATCACTCTGTTTTTTCTAAAACTGTCAAACTTATTCAACCCTTCTCCTCCCACAATTTTTGCTCAACCAAATTTGCTACACTGCATCTTCAGACTGTCCTCCACAAAAATACCACCCAGCTTTTTGATATTTGAAAAACTGAGCCTACAGTGCATGAAAACATTTGACTGTAAATCATACTGTAAACATATACCAGCCAATTCTTGCTAAATATATTTTCAATCTTCCTGAAAAAAAAAAGACAAAACAATGAGTGGAGTCAATTTGGTAGACCGAGTTGTGCCAAGATGGGTGTGGCAGCGCAGTAGGGGGAGGTGTCGACAGATTCATCTTGAAAGCTCACCAACTCCAACCTGGCCTACTCTTGGCGCAAGGCAGAGCGCACCTAGTCGAGTGGTAATCTGACTGACCGGAGCATAGTGCACACATGTCACCAAAACCTCACAGGCAGGTTTGCAGAATGTCAGGCACATTTCAATGCAATAAATAATAAAATAATTGATGCAACTATTGGAATCAGTACATAATTTATATCTGTATCAATGGTCCCATCATATCTTATGTCAGATCAAAGGCGCTTGGCACACGTAATGGAAACTCAACTGCGATGCAAACTAACAAGTTCACATCTCTCTCAGCCAACCATAAACAGCCTCAGCATTAGATGGTGAGTATATATTCGGTATCTCTCATCTCAGAAAGTTCAAAAGAAAAGAGAAAAAGACGCTCACCAACAAGGGCCAGGCCCTGGAGCTTGGCGAAGCGTCCTTTATGCCCAGGTGTGTCTGATTTCATCCCCATTACGCGTGGTATTTGTATATGTTGTGATCTGTGCACACTACTCATCTTTTGTACATGGGGTTTAGTCTGAGCTGGAGGAAGATTGCTGCTGCAATTAGCCTCTCATTGCCCGGAACGAGCCACCCGGCTGAAATCCCACCTTCCTGTTGCAGTTTTCACTGTCCCCTCAGAGAAAGGCAGCAACAACAGGAACCCTGGCTATTTCAATCTCCGAGTTGAAAATGGCATCTTTTGATGAAGATTTGCAGACTGCGATAAGGAAGGCATGGTCGGTTCTTTTGGTGGATGACTGTAAAGATATTCAAAGAGGTATGTTTATGCCATTTTCTATTCCATTCTTCACTTTCTAGAAGATGCGCTTCAACTGGTAGCAGCAAAGTCTGGTAGCCCTGAGTTTTTACTCAACCTTTGCTTTATTTTTGTTGTGTTTTTTGTTGGTTTTTGTCAACTACTGATGGGTACTTCTGTGAAGAGAAGAGTTTTTTCAAGAGAGGAGCTTTTTTCATTGAAAAAGAACAAATCTGGAGTATATCACCCTATTCCAGCTGAGATAAGGAGGTGTTTTCGTGGTTGCCGTGCTGGTGCAAAGATGAAGGCCAGGAAATGGAGATACAAGCCTGTTCTGCCATCGGTCATCATGGGAAATGTCAACTCTCTGAACCAGAGATGGTGTAATCCTGCACATATCACTGTCAAGGAGAAGACGTGTTGTCCAGACATTGAATTATTGGTTGTGGGAATGCGGCAACACTGTGTGCCAAGAGAATTCAGTCATATCATAACAATACTTGTGTACATCCCTCGAAAGGCAACTGCTGAAGTTCCATGTGAGATACTACATGAAACTGTTGCTAGGATACAAACTAAACATCCTGAGGCACTTATAATAATATCTGGAAACTTCAACCATATTACTCCCTCCTCCCACCTGACTGGATTTACACATTAACACTGGATTGTTAATTGTGCTACCAGAGAAAACAAAACCCTTGATCTGCTGTATGCTAATGTCAAAGAAGCTTACAGAGGCTCTGCCTTACCACCACTGGGCAGGTCAGATCACAACTTGGTGTTTCTGTAGACCTGTTACAAACCCTGTGTACAGAGGGAGCCTGCAACTAT
This sequence comes from Selene dorsalis, assembly GCA_900303245.1. Classification (NCBI taxonomy): domain Eukaryota; kingdom Metazoa; phylum Chordata; class Actinopteri; order Carangiformes; family Carangidae; genus Selene; species Selene dorsalis. The sequence continues at coordinate 1,584 of OMNW01035337.1, read as the reverse complement.
ACTCACAGTAAGGAAATGGACACCTGAGGCTAGTGAGGCTCTAAGGGATTGCTTTGAATGCACAGACTGGGTTGTGCTGCTGGAAACAGACAAGAATAGTGTGGACATTGACAGACAGGTTGACTGTTTTACTGAGTACATCAACTTCTGTAGAGACACAGTCATACCTACAAAGACTATACGCTGTTTCCCCAATACCAAACCCTGGACTGCAAGTGACATAAAAGCAATCCTCAACCAGAAAAAGGAAGCTTTTAGAGACGGTGACAAAAAACGACTCAAACGGGTGCAACATGAGTTGAAAAAGAGATTGAAGATGGCAAAGTTGGAATACAAAAAGAAGATAGAGAAGAATCTACAACACAACAACATCTGTGAGGTGTGTAGAGGAATCAATACCATCTCTGGCTACAACAAAAAGAAAAGACAGCCAATAGTGGGTGATGTGGAAAGAGCTGATGAACTCAATCAGTTCTTCAACAGGTTTGACACTGAGGCCACATCCCGTTACACTGCCACTCCTCCTCCTCAACATGTGGCTCCTTCTTCTCCTCCACAAGTCTGTTCCTCCACCACAGCTCCTCCTCCTCTTCAACAACATATGAGCATCTCCACTACAGCCCCTTCTCCTCCTCCACAAGTGTGTTTCTCCACCACAGCTCCTCCTTCTCCTTCTCCTCCGCCTACACTAGCCACTCCCCTTCTCACACCTGTTCCTCAACGCCTGTTTGTCACAGAGACAGGGGTGAGGTCGGGAGACTCTGCTCTGGGAAGGCTGCTGGCCCAGACGGTGTGTGTCCAAGGCTGCTTAAAGACTGTGCTGCCCAACTGTGTCAACCTCTCCACAGGATCTTCAACCTGAGTCTACAGCTGGGGCAGGTGCCGGCTCTGTGGAAAACATCCTGTGTAGTACCAGTACCAAAAAGAAAATGTCCAGCTGAACTAAATGACTACAGACCAGTGGCCCTTACTTCACACATCATGAAAACCCTGGAGCGGCTGATTCTACACCTACTGAGGCTTGAGGTTAAAGACAAACTAGATCCCCTGCAGTTTGCATACAGAGAACACATAGGAGTGAATGATACAGTCCTCTACACCGTGCCCTCTCTCATCTAGAGGAATCTGGCGCTTATGTAAGAATCATGTTTTTCAATTCTTCAAGTGCATTTAATACCATCCAACCCAACATAAATCAAAGATAAGCTCATAGAGATGGGAGTAGATCCTTCCTTTGTCTCCTGGATCACAGATTACCTGACAGAAAGGCCACAGTTTGTCAGGTTGGGGAACTGTGTTTCTGGGACATTAATGAGCAGCACGGGGGCTCCACAGGGGACTGTCCTGGCTCCATTCCTGTTTACATTGTATACAGCAGACTTTAAATACAACTCTGAGTCCTGCCACATCCAGAAATACTCAGCTGACACTGCTATTGTGGCATGTATCAGGAATGGACAGGAATCTGAATCTAGGGATTTAATAAAAGCCTTCAGTGATTGGAGTCACAAAAACTGCCTCATACTGAACACCTCAAAGACAAAGGAAATGATAATGGACTTCCGTAGGTCCAAGCCCCCTCTT
>OMNW01035332.1:104873-145301 GCA_900303245.1 Selene dorsalis | reverse complement strand
GGGGGGGGTCTCCTTTCCCTTTCTTTCATGTAGACTTGGTAACATTGTCATGGGCTCATAGCACAGTGTCCACAATCACACTTTGAGGCTGGGGGCGTAGCCGACCTCATAGTACTGTTCAAGGTTTGAATTGCCCCCTTGCACTACATTGAAATGTTCAATTGCAGTCACAAGAGACTGTCTGTGCAATTGTAATTAGCTCCCAGAAACTGGTTCTGCTGCTTAATGGCATCTGCTGAAGGAGATATTGTTTTCCATCTTATCCACTCCAGCCTGACCTCCAGTAAGGGTCAGAGTTTATTATCTTGTGTTTTGAACCCACGTCAGTGATGCAGTGGCTGCCAAATGTAAAAATCACATCGTACATGGAAGTAATGATTGCTCTGAACAATGAGGAGGCACACTCACTCACAGAGTTGTTGCACAGGGAGCAGGAGAGGGGAAATAATGATGTAGGCTACCACTAGAGATGGCATGATGCATCATTTGGTCTGTTATAAAAGCCAGTCAGAGGGGCTATTCTTTGTCACTCTGGAAATCAAGTCTAAAATGTCATTACCTTTTCCAAGGAAGACGTGACAGTGACAGCAAATCAGACCACGCAATCAGTGTGTAGGAAAGCTTCTGGCTGCCTGTCGAATACAAGTGAGGATGGTGCACTGACTAAAATCGTGGTAGCGGTTTCTCATGTTTTTCTCTCTTCTACTCACACACCCATGTATCCAATCAGTGGCTGCAGTCAGGGTACTGCCCATCAAAATCAGCTGTCATGAGGCCCGAGGAGTGTTATAGCAACTGTCTAGACATACACATTGCCAACAGTAGTTGTTGATAGCATTATCTCCATTTAGATACATTTCTTATTGCAACTCAAGGTGCAGGTCATGTTGAAACCAGCCATCAGCAAACTACACTATCAATAAAATAGATCAGCTCGGCTGCTTTGTAGTGGACAGTCCCATTTGAGCCCTTTGTCATTTTAACAGACACAGCAAATGCTATTTTGTCAGCATTCAACAACTACAGTTTGAGTGGAGCTTTGACAGCATGCCAGTGGCAAAGATTCATGGGAAATGTAGCTGAATGCTAAGCAAACAGTCATTTAATGCAATGCGAGTCAAGGACCAATGCTGACTTACATGTAGATTGGTAATGCCAGTACTTCAAGGTTATAGAAGCACCAGAGAGGATCTTGGTAATATTTCCTCTTATCCTCTATATGGCTAAAAAAAAACAACAACTTGTATGCTATGCCTGCAGCAGTGGATGTACATTTAGGTTTATTGTGTTCCTGTCACAAAGCAGAAGGAAAGAACAGAGTTGCTCCTTTAGCTTTTATAGGTTGGGATCAGTGTGTTAGACTTCAGACAGATCAGAATGAAAATGAAAGTCACCCTCATCTGAAAATAAACAATCAACATGTGGGCCAGTTCAACCTTTTGAGGATAGGATGAATTTCCATTTTTTTTTGTGATGCCTTAAGTTGGTTGCATAATTTACTCAGTGAAGCCTTTATTCTGTCTTGATGGGACGACACCAGAATCTTTTGTGTTTGATCTCTCAGATGTACCTTTTTAAGAAGCTGAAAGGTTATTGTTTGCTCCAAGTTTGGTTACAAACCTTTTGTTTCTTCTTCTTAAAAAGATTAGCAAACACTTGACCCAAAGGGAAACTCCACCGTCAGCGCTCTTCCACTGCAGGGTTTTGTCACACATTTGGAAAGCAAGAACTTCATTCATTCTTCCTCAAGCTGGTGTGTCTTCCTCAGTAAGAGGATTTCAGCTCTTTCCCAGCAGGCCTTTAACAACCCTCAGAGGGCAAGCGTATACATTGTGTTTTAACAGAAGTCAACAGCTTCTTGAGTTGTCATGTATGAAGGCCACTGGACCTTTTACTGCACTCAAAAGGCAACATATGGGCTGCATCATTCACATCACTGTTTACTGCAGCATCTGTTGGTGAAGGCATTGGTCTCTCTGTGACATCTCCCTATGTTTTTTTTTATTTTCTTGTGTGATTGCAGAGGATTAGAAATACATCTTCTCTCTCTGATTCCAAATTGCTGCATGCTATACCCGAGCAAGCTCTGAGTAGATTGCCACATCGTCTTGTGTTTGGCCAGGTAGCCTTGGGAATAAAAACAAATTGATGTTGTGGCATTATGTCCACGCCTACAGGCTTGTACCAAATGTTAAACTATGAAGGAAAATGTTTATACCCAAAGGAAAAAATCCACAGGCATAGAAGCTTAGAAATGCAAGGCGCACACTGGCTATTATTCTGTGAGGTGATTTAGTACATTGATAGCATGTGTAGGCTGCGATTAGTATTTTAAGTGCATGGATTGATGGTTCTAAGCATACACTTCATGTCAAAAGGCAGTGGTGATTCTGATATCATTTTCACAAAACAAATGTTGCATTAGATTTACATTCTGCTGCTTTCTGTGCTGTTAAATAAAGAGCAGTTTTGTTAATCACTGTCACTTTGAGCAGCTTTGAAGAGCTGCAACAGGACACACTGGCCAACTTGCCTTCACCTACACGGTGGAACTGCAGATCTGTTCCTCTTCAATCTTGCACCATTGCAGAGTCTGTTGCTAAGGAACCAGTAGCTCATGCATTTAGCTGAAAATGCTGAAGAAAGAGTGAATAGAAATTACAGCCCTTACAAAATGAATTCCCTTCGTTACTAAGGTCTCACTGCTGTTTTGTTGAACATCAAGACCTCTACACAATGACGACACCGTGCTGTTTTGTTTTTGTGTACGTTTTTCAGTTGTTTTCTTTTTTTTTGCTTCACATCGTTTCTTTTTTGAGTGATTGATATTCAGGGTGTTGTTTGGTCTCTGTGAGCTGATTCCTTTTATAATTACAGATAATGTAAGAACAAGTATTGGCTTGTTTTTCTCTTTTCTATTTTCTTAAATAATCATTTTGAGTGGACATGTCTTGTCTGATTTAAATATGCTCTGAGAATGATCAGGTCACAAAATGTGTGAGCAGAAAGGCAGATAAGTGGATTGCAAGTTTTTTAGCTATTTTGCTTCTAATTAAAGAAACTGGAATAAACATCTCCAGGTAACACGTGTGGATTCCATGGGTAAGATATCTGTTGCTGGGCCCCTCAAAGTACAGGTCACATAGCAAACTGTAGATGGCAAATAGACTGTGTTTCATACACACACACACACACACACACATATGGACACCTACCAGCCACAAAATGCACTATGAGAGCATAATGTGAACTGCAGGAATGAAGATGTTTGAGCCAGATTCTGGGCCACAAGATAATGTGATAATTGCACAAACTCTCATGACAAATTTGCAAGTGATAAAATGAACAAAAGTGATTTGGCCTAATCCATAAAGTTTCAGTGTCTGTGCCAGTTAAACTTTGTCTTTAGACTGGAATTACTTTATTAATATATTCAGGACATGATTTCATCTCCACATGAGCAACTAGTTGACAGAGACTACCATGTCCCATGATGGAGCATAACTGGTATGCTGTTGTCATGTTTTTTAATTTGTTGGACACACTGGCCAACATATTGGCTTATACTAATGGCTGGATCCTGCCTAAAATAATAAAGAGCAAACATTTTCTCAGTGTATACAAAGCAAATCAGGACAAAGCTGATCACAATTATGATAATTGATTCATTGTGTGAAATAATGGTGGAAAGAAATCTGAACAATTTAATTAAAAAAATATAAAGGAGAATAATTATCTGCAATTTGATAAAAACCAAACTGTTGTTGGTCTGTGTGGAAACATGTATACTTATTAGTGGTAGCTCCATCTTCCTCACTGACAGCCAAACCTCTCTCCAGTGCTAATCATTGCTACATTACACAGGCCAGCCCTCTTGCCAGTGGCCATCTTAAAGCTTCCCCGTGAAGCAACATTGATGATGCAGCAGAAAAAGTGAAGTTTGCTGCAGACGAACGTTGAGCTGTCGGCCAAAAAACACAACTCTAGCCGAGGATGGTACCACAGCAGTGATTGACTGCTATCAGGTTAAAACTCCCTTTTTATATGCATTTGAAATTCAAAGAAAGCAAGGGGAAATACATGGCAGTAGAACTGTAAGAAAGATTTTGCACAATATGTAGTAAAATAGTTTCCAGCTCATCACATGTAGGCTTCATTATAGGGAATTTCATACCACACAGTTAAAAGTTACCTACACACTAACTGTAAGGCTAACATGAACAGTTTTCTTAATATTATCAAACTTAGTTGCAGCTATCCAAGCTAATGAATATCCAGCATTCATCTGCCAAGACACTGGATACCATGCTTTTACTGCTTGAGTAATTGTTTGAAATAGCATCAGATTTCCGTTATATTTTTAGCCATTCATTTCAAACTGGAGGAGTGTTCCATTAACAAGACTATGCCCTGGGAATAGTTTTCTTTGGTTCTATTTGCAATGGGAATTCAGATTTCTACCCTAATTTCTACTCTTCTCAAACTTACGCAATGTACTTTGGTTTAGTTCAAGACTTTTAGAGGTAGTTGAAAGACACTGTGTATGAAGTATAAAAACACCTAGAGACAGTGCAAGGTATGTACAGAAGTGATGGACAGGACCTGCATGATATGAAAGGTATAACTCCTGTTTTTTGTTTTTTTTTAGCCTGAAGGTGGCACTGGACTTTCTCAACAGCAGGCGATGATTTGCAGACACTGACCTGTGTCTTTTTGAAGGGATTTAGTTGAGCTGAATGTTATGATGATACATGTCATTGTTGTTATGTTATCATGTGTCTTGAGTAATAACTGTAATTCATAAATCAGCAAAAAGCTTCCAGCGTCATTAACGTCTCCTGCTGACAGTCCAAAGTCAGAGCAAGGGCAGACACCTAAATCCTCTGCTACTCAAGAGGGGTTCTTGGGATTCAAGACGGGACTAATAAGCCCACACAATAGGACACAGTGTGTTCCAATAGCAATAGGGATGACACAGAGAGATACAAAAAGCATGCAGACTGAAGCCTCACAGCTCTCTGTTGGCTTTGTGTGGCACCTAAGCAGCTCCCTGGTACACACTGCATCTCTTTTGTAGTCAACTGCCAGGGAGAGCCTGAGCAGAGCGTTCATCTGCTAATCACAAGCAGTGAATTAATATAATGCATGTTTCCATTGCTGCTGAGGCAGGATTAATTTCCTCAGGACCACTGAGATGCACAACAGTGAAATATCTTAATTAACATTGTTTCCACTGACCACATGCTCCCATGCTATAGCAGATGTTATGTATACAATGCCGCTTTTGTGGCTTAATTCAAGAATCGTGATGGTAGATAAAGTCCCGATAAATAATTATTCACTGGAAATATTAAATGTAGCCTGTGTTTACAGAGGTTTTCCAGTCAGTTGTAGCACCATTGAGTTTGTGTGTGTGTATGTGGGGTTTAAATTTGATTTGATGAACTGGGCTTACTGTCACTGTGGGCCATCTGTGTCAGGAGAATGCCGCTGCAACTTCTGGCAAGTGAAATCTTCACAATGTGCTCATTATATTCAAAACCGTATCTGTGAATATGGATTAGAAACCGTTATGGAGTTAGAAATGTCTGTCAATACCACCAGCTGTGTCTTTTGCATGGTATGTCAATGTAAATTGCTGTTTATGTGGAATGCTGGTGTTTATGGAGAAGCTCAGTAAGTATTTACTAGTTGTAGATCTTATGCCCAAATAAAGCCTCACATGAATACATCTGTGAAGGATGGAAAAGGCCCAAGCATGGCCTGTGTTTTCTTTTTTTTTTTCTTTGTATTGATTCACATTCACAGGACAGATTAAGGTAATATATTGGTAGATATACGCAAATGTGTCTCACTTGTTATTTTTTACATTACATTTAGGCACTTATGTATAACATACCATAAAGTTCACTCCAGTTCAGTCCACTCTACATAAACAGGAAGTTGAGACTTTAGCGTACAGTTTATACTTTTACAAATCTAAAATGCAAGTGAGATGTAGCTATGGTGTCAGTATGAATACATTTAGAGAACAGAAAGTAAGGCATGTCTTGTTTTAAAGCTTCTCTCCAGCTCTATTAAGCTAATGGAGCTATTTGTAAGTTGTGCTGTTGCTATATAACTAACGTTATTGCTAACAGCTGTTTGCCCACCAATTTCTACTGCTTGTTTAGCATCTAACTTCTCTTTGTTTACATGCCATGCTACCCTCTTGTTTTTCTCCTATTTCTATCACTTCTCTTCTTCTTCTAAAATGATCTTGCTAACTATTACCCCATTTCCAATACCGAGTCAGTGTATCATCAGTCTGCCCTTATGCACTAGTGCTGCAAATGTAAATACAACGATGCCTGAAGCTCTAACAGCTGGTCATGTTTATTCTGCCATGTAGCAATAGCTAAACTAACATAGCTCCTTTAATGTACAGGCAAGATTGATGTCTGTATGGAATCTTATCGAACTCCTTGAGAGAAAATAAAAATAAGTCAATTACAAAAATGTAATTCTGGTTCTGGCTGTATAAGAAAGTTTCAAACATGCACAAAAAGTACAGTGCTTGAGCTGAATCAGCGATAACACTGTAAATGCCATATACCTCTTTGACTGATATACCTCAAGGACACCCTTTATTTTGCTTCCGCTGAAAAATGAGAAGAAGCACACAAATTAAAAGGAAAATACACATTTCATTTCTGTTGCCTCTGTGCTGGATGATAGACTGAGCCAGTTACTGAGGTGGAAGGGAGCTCCTTATGCCTCAAAGGTCTACAGCACCACTGTCAAGCTTTGAGTTGAGCCTGTTGATGTGATGTAACACTGATTAATCTCAGCACCTGAAATGTGCATGAAGCTCCCATGTCAGTCGCCCAAGCGGGGATTGATAAAGTATAAGCCTCTTTTGATTCCCTATTCTCTTGACGACACTGTCAGATATCAATGGAACCACCTCTGTGTTGTGCATGTCAAGTATCAGGTTTCAGCCATGTTTAATCCTTGAGAGCTGTGTTGAAAACACACTGCGCATCAAGTTTACGTCACAAGTTTATTCTTGTTTGAGTGGAATAGTAACAGACCTTCCCCCTGACAGATGCATGCCAGCTATCAGGGCTTGTACATGCGTTACTCTTAAGAGACTCACTGTTTCATGATTAGCCCATACTGTTTCTCCCTGCTGCAGCTTCCAAATGCTCATTACATCCCCATTGAAATGCATTTCAACACTGCACTCGACTTATGACCGGGGGTCAGCAGAGATGAGCTGAACTGGCTGGCTGTAAACAGAGCCCGCCAGTTCTGAGGGTATGGGAGGTCTGTGGGGTCAGAGTGTCATTTCTGCATCAACCCCACTGTCCTCTCTCTGCTGCAGCACCATAGCAGTGGCTTATTGAATGTGACGCTATCCTTCACGGCAGAATATCCTCCATTGTGCCGTTGAACAAAGGCTCCCTCTTTCCCATTGATGGACAGCTAATTTTTTTCTTGTGTTCTGAATGAGGAGGGGCGGGGCTGAGCTGGTCAGGTTTTTTTTCTTTTAAAGGAGTATTTTGAGTATACTCATCCGAATCTCTCATGAGCAGAAAGTGGAGGGTTTTTTTTTTTCTGTCATATTCTGACATAGTTAATGGGTAGTGTGGAGTTGCTCTGATCTAATGCTTTATTGAAGGGAAGAGCCATTGAATTTCTGTGCCGAGTTCATTTCAATACGGAGTTTGAGATAAATGTTTATCCAGACCATACATGAAACTGTGATCCAGTGTTAAGCAGCTTCATTAAATAAGGATGAAAGAAAAAGGGACAAAATGTGGAGTTTCGCAAGATTTATGGTGATTATTTCCTATGCTAGAGGGATAGTGCGACTTTTTATGGATGTGACCTTTCCAATTGAATTTCAAATGAAGGTTTGCTACAATATATACTTGATACTAGATGGTAATGACACAGCATAATGTACAGTACATTCTCTTTAATTCAGCATAGCACATGCTGCCTTTTTCAATTAATCATTGCCAATAAACATAGTGGTATCTATTAAAATACAGAAAAAAATGATTCTTCTGCTTTTCTTTGTCTTTAACACAAAGATGTGTAAAACAAAATAAGCAATTGGACAATGCCCCTTTAGAGAGTCAGTGTTGCAGCTTCTTTTTATTATTGATTAGTCCACCAATTATTTGCCAGGTTAATTGTTTCATCTAGAAAAATTCAGTGTTTTCAGTCAAAAGTGAAAACAGTCCTGTTTCAAATTTCCCATGGCGATATGTTTTCTGCCTCATGTCAAAATACCCAAAATATTGAGTTTGCTGTTATGAATGGAAAAGAAAAACATCATATTTTGTGTCACTTCAGCAAATGTTTGGCATTTTTACTTGGAAAAAATGACAAAATCAAAATAGTTGACAAACAGTTGCAGATCTGCAAACAACAGATAAATCCAAGAAATCAGATAGGGGTGTAGGGCCTTGGGATGTTCATCATTTCTTCTTTTAACACTTATTTGGTTTGTTTTAAGGCAGACTCAGTTGTCAATTAAATGTACCATGGGCTCTTCTCCCTCTTTTCAATTTGTGCATCGTCCATATCCTACGGTGGAAGTGCTCATGTTTCCTGCCAGTGGGGTAGGGCTGGAAACAGATGGCTGCTGACAGAGGAAGGGGTTTGGAAAGCAGTGAGTGAGCAACAGATGGAAATGCGCATATGCCTCCAAGTCCCCTCAGCCTGCCAGCAGTCCCGTGACTAACTGTGGGAAGATTCTGGCCTCGTCCAGGTTGGGGATGGATAGAGGATCATAGTGAAGAATGAAGTGTCCTTATAATAGAAATAGTTATCTGAGACCATTTTGTCTCTGGAAACTTAACTGTGGGAGGATTCAGATCTTATTTAATTGGGGATGAATGGAGAATAGTGGCAATGAATCAACGTGGACCACAGGAGCAGTTTTACATAACGCCATGTAGGAAAAAAAAGCAGTGATTTGGTTTTAGTTGTCTTGTTCTTTACGAAGAAAAAGCTGTCGTTGCTTTTTCTGTCTGAAGAGAAATATCATACAGGAACTTTTCTGGCCCTTAGGGAGCACATTTTCTTCACTGACTAGGGAAAATGCCTAATAATCAAATGCGGCCTGCAGTGTGTGAGGCCATGGTGCTGCAGGGTATGGCAGTGTACAGTATGTGGTGTTAGAAGTCACTCACTCCTGCTCTTGGAGAACCATGTAATTGAGAGCACACAGACTATTTAAAGGTTGCAGGCCCGTGGAAATTCATTGTAATTCCCTTAATAGCTCAGGGATATGTCACAGTTTTTTTTTTTTGTGTGTGTCAGTCAATCTTCAAGGACATGCCTTGAGTTTGTTTGTTTCCACAGGAGGCCGCCGGAGTTATACATGATAGTTCCTCTCCTGTTCTGCACTCTTCTGAAGGGCTCCATTGTTCCTTATCTGATGGCCTGACTATGTGTAAAACCCCCCATAAAAGTCAGAGAATTTTAAAAATGACACTGAACCAAGTTGTTCTGAGGATAAAATCAGTTACTATTATAATAATTCTTGTGTTAGGCACCTCAAGAGCAGAATCACATGGTGTATTATTTGTAGTAGCTAAAGCAAGATGTGTATATAGTAGCTTGACATTTGCTTCTACACTTGCTCCTTCACTTGGCTGTGAATCGAAAGCCCTCACTGTATATATTAAATTACTTCTCCTCAGTTGATTTTCATTAGACTCAAAATGGATAATAAGTGTTGCCAACATGACTTTCCAGAGGTTGGCCCTGTTGTCAGTATAGCTTGTTTAACATGTACCAGCTGAGTGTTATCACACAGGTCCTACATTCCTTTTGTAGATGTCACTGTTTTGATGGTGTTTCGACATGTCCTCTGGCCTTGTGTTTGTTAGCTTCAAAGGCCTCTCTCAGGCCATATGTCAGGTGCTTGTTTTACAGTTTATCTTTTCGCTGATTATGGGAAAATGCGTGTCATCGCTGTAACAGAAAAAAATCAGCAGTGGACAGTTGACTTTGATAAAAGTTTGATTCTGAGCTGACGCATCTGTTACTCAGCTTAACTCTGGATCAACTGTGACATTTTGGTCACTTGTTTTGTGAAACATAACAAAACTCTGGAGGAGGGTTTGCTATGAGGAGATGTTTTGTTCTGTGGGAATCATCACAGAGGAAGTGTAATGTGACCCCCATTTACTGTTTATACCCCCTGTTTCCTGCTTTCTGGAATAACCTAAAGTTGTTCCACTGCTGAATCCCCCTGGCCCTGACCCAGGACTGGTGGGGTATGTGAACTGCATGTACAGCCCCTCTAGGAACACAGTCCCGTTTTGGACCCGACATCAGAAGGGTTTTCAGAATGGCCGCTGTTAACTCAGAACGTTGGCTCCAAGCTGTAAAGATCAACTTCCTGTAGGACTGGGGCTAAATGCTGTCCACTCTTTTCATGTTTGAACTTGTATTTGTTTCCATTGAGCTTTGAATAGACCCTGCTGTCTGCAGTGCATACACCACATGCTGCCTATGTCTGATAATTGCATTATTAATGAAATAATACTTAAAAACAATGGAACTATTTCAGAGTTCCATCCATTCCAACTAGTTCAAAACCATTTTCCATTTTGAATCAAATGATGACTTCAGTGAGCAAAAGCAATAAGGCAGTTCATTATACCTGTGTGGTTTCAGGGTCTTAGTTTATCAAAGCATGCTACATCCTCATGATCTAACTTTTCTAGAGGCAGAATGGTTAATATCCCTTTGTGTGTAGAGAGAATTGGTGCTGCAGTATTTTGTATGCATATACATAAATCATGAAGAAAGAGCATTTGCCTTATGTTACAAAAGTAGAGCCAAAGTCTTTATACTGTAGACAAGTCTTGACACTTGGCAGCTATCTTAGCAACGCCACTGGGTAGTTATTTTGGGCTAACAAGACCAGACCCTTATCTAAATGAATAGGGAGAGAGCCATAATTGCAATTTAAGGCCTTAAAATGTCTTGCAACAGGACATAAAAAACTGCATGTGTAAAGTCTTCAGTCAATTCTGATTGCCTCAAGATGAGGTTACAAGGTTATATTTGTACGTCTGTGCCAAAATTACAGTAGGCCACAAAATGCCAGTCACCAAACATCACAAGGCCAAAGTGTCTAAAATCTGAGAAAGTAATTCATTTTCATATTTTTGATACATTGCTGGTTGAGAGCAGTGTTACTATGGAGATTTAGAAGACGAGGGTTACCAGGATGTTACAGTGTTCACCATTTGTTTCTTTTTACTAATGCCGTGATATCAGACTGAGTGACTGCATCATCGTCAGTGTGACTGGACACGATGGTGAGCCCATTTAATATGTTTAGTGTTTTGCTCAGGGCTGTGGCAGTTGCAGCTTCTCAGCAGCTCCGGTTCGGATGATGAGATTTGCCTCGTTGAGGAGCCTGGCGTGGAAAGTGCACCGTTCAGCAGCCTGACACTGTTCTCAGAAGATGAGTTCTCTGTCGATTTTGTATTGGCTAACTGAAACGAACTGCTGGCCTCAAATAAAATACCTTGGAGTTAAAAAGAAGGAATTATGACACTTGTTTTGCCACACAGTACATCTCGGGCCCCACTGCGCTCTTGGGCCCATTCTGTTGTGAAAGTGGACCAACTGTTGTCTAGAAATGCACCCTGCTGCTGTATTAAAGCTCGAGAGCCATTTGTGTCCATTTTGCAAGACATTAAGAAGACGTTTATTTCTTCAGAAAATTGGGTTCTTAGAATTATTGTGGTCTTGATTTGCAGGTTTCTGTGCCATTTGTCCAGTGGCTTTGCACACAAAAAAATTGTCTCTCACATTTACTAATGTTTGTGTAGTGCCTCTCTGAAGGTGTTCACACTACTAAATTGTGGCTTTTCACACATTTGGCTTCAAGAGACTTCAGCTCAAAAAGGGGTGGCTTTTGTGTTGTGACAGACTCTGGCTTGAAAGTTGGCTTTGTCCTGAAAAATTGGCAGATAATCTATGCTCAAGATAATTCAAAGCTATATTTTGTCTGTTTAACCAATAAATCAACTTCTCCTGTGGTCTCCTCATGCCAATAGGGCTTTTAGTAAATAGGGCCCTACCTTAAGTGGGTTGGCGCGTGAGAGCTTGGCCATGATTAGTGGCCCACTTTTAAGTGAAATCCTTTGGCCGCGCTCACCCTCTCGGATTGTCAGATGTCACGTTTGGGAAAAAGTCCATTTCACTGAAATCTCGGTTTACACTGTCAGGACAGACACAGGTCATTTAGCATCAGCTGCCCAGAGGACCTGTCCTCATGTCTGAAATAAGTCTTCTAGGCAGAGAGATTGGGAAGTGAATTGCTTCACTTTTGCAGCGTATAGTGCAGATCTGCCGTTGGATGGGTAGGTAGTGATGTCTGTTATGTAACACTAGTAGGTGGCTGGAGTAGCTGTGCGTGAGTGTGTTTGTGGTGTGCGTGTGGTGGTTTCTGGTTGTGTGAATTTCCCCACACACACAGGCCTTTGCCCCTGACCTGGTTTTGCTGTCTGTTGAAAGCTGTAGCCTGAGGAGATGGCTGTGCTGGTGGTTTAGGTTAGTTTCTTTGGGGGGTAGGGATGGTGGCAGTTTTGCAGCAGTGTCATGTTGTGACGAAGGGTCAGGAATTTAAGTTGCTGGGGCTGGCCTGTTGTCTAGGAAACCTCTCAACACTGCAGGTCTGGTAGAATCACTCTATCGATCTCAATTTTCCAGGATTATAACCACTTTTTTTTTACTTGTTTTCTTCATCCTCTCAGTATCTCTATAGCGTCTGTGCTGATAATTGACCCCATATCACACTGACTCCTGGCTTAGACTCCTTTGTTTGCTACTGGTGCGGGAGTAGACATCCTTATTTCTGACAATGAAAGGATCAGGACCTCATCAGATAGAGTACCCAGAGGGTGGCTTGACCTAAAACACAGGTTTGGTTGCAGCAGTGCAATCACACGTGACAGAAATTTTAACCTTTCAGTCAACCACAAACATTAATTCATTGCCTTTCAATACCCATTTAGTTCTGTTTAAGGTCACAGTGAGATGGAAGAGGCATGGACATGTTGTTATTGGACGGCCTCATTCTGCAGACATACACATTAACACTGACAAGCTTCTCAACTTATTCTGGAAATAAATGAAATATCTTTTGGACTGACGGTTTGGACCAAACAAGATGTCATCTTGGTCTCTGGACATTTATAATGGGCATTTTATAAAGAAATGATTGTTTGAGAAAGTAGTTGGCAGATTGATTTAACTTCAGCCTTGGAAGAAATGAACTGTCCACCACCTTGTGCGTTAGTATTAGTTTTATTCCACAGCCTGTTTGTTTTATTTTTGTGCTGTATGTTTTGTTGGTCACAGAGTCTGAGGATACACGTATTTGGCTCCTGGTAAAATTAAACAAACTCTTATATGATGCACTGTGTGAATTAACTGGTATGCTGATGACTCATTGAAAATTGTTCTGGTTGCATATGACCTCGTGCTGAGCAATGCAACACCTCAGTCTGCACTGACTCAAGGACAGGGATAGCTACTGCAAAACCAAACATGGAGCGGTTTTGGATGACTGTGAGTTACTGAACGTACAGTGGAACCGAGACTAAGCACTACACACATTAATTTTTCCTCAACATGGAAGCAGTTTAGTTTGTTTGGTTGTTTCTACGGAGCCTTACTCGAACATCCTGGATAATTTGTCCTCTTGTGTCCATCTGGAGAAAATAACACCCACACTTAGCAGTATTTTTTGGATCCCTTGATGATGAAGACCTTTATGGGACTGATTTGAAATGTTCTGAATGTTACATAATAGTAAAAAAAACCTTTTTATGCGTTACCCTTTATCAATCATCATCTGCAAATGACTGCAGTAGCAAGGCACAGTTTTCTGGCTGCATGTGAGGCTATAGTCCTGGAGTGATTGTTTACTTAAAGGTTGCCTTGAACTTGTACTGGGTTTAATATTTAGTCTGAGAGACCTAAATGACTCTGGGTGGACAGAAAATTGCAGTTAATGCAGGGCAGTGGCAAAGAAAGTGTTTTGACATACTGTCTGCTCAGTGGCATTCCTCTGAGATTTCTTGGCATGTATGTCAGGCTTGTTTCTATCAGGTTAGACAGAGGCAGAGGGAGGGGGCAGGGGTAGATAGATTAGATGGATATTCAACTAACTCAATTAAGCATCTGCAAGTCAGCAGATTTTGTGGACTAGAGATCGAACAGTCCAACCAAAGATTATCTAAACTCAATAAGAAACATCTCTGATTACTATGATTACTTCAATGTGATGTCACCCAACGGGAGAATCATCAGATATCTGGTATTGTCAAAAGATTTAGCTTGCACATAAGTGCAGCATTCCTGATTTAATGCTGCAAGTCAAATCTGACACTAACCCAGAAAAAGCCCACACTGTTACGAAATGAAAGGTTTCCGGCTTTGATGTGACATCCTCGACTTATTTTTGACATCTTACAAAAAATGTGAAAGTGTCAAACATATGGGGGACTCCTACTGGATCAATCGTATCCTGACAACTTGTGTCTTTTGTGATGATTTAATGAATATCTTGAGATACATTATTCAGAACCTTTATTGAGTTCCCTCATTCGGTTTGCAGTATCATGAGCAAGTATCAACAAACTGTCAACAAAGTAAACTGTCAAGCGAACACACTGATTATTACACTAATGAAACAAAACTTATGCAGGTGGTTGGTTGGGAATTTATTCTTGAAGGTGTCAAGCTCAGCATCACATTACAAGACAAATAACAGTCAATGAGAAGTTAACAGTGACAATGTAGTTGATATGCGCTGACAGCACACCCCTAACGCACTATATTTGGCAAAATAACAAGTCTGTCAACAGATTTCTCTATTTTATCACAAAAAGTGTGTGTTAATGGTTATACTGAACTGCTGACAGTGATTCATGTGTGGATTTAATCGGCGATCCATAATGTTTGGATTTAATGGACTAGGATTGGATATGTCAGCATGTAGACTCTGGGGTCATGTACCACTGGATTAGGATAGAGGCAAATGGATATAACTGATTCATAATGAAAGACCCATCGTAATTGAGTAACCCACCTTAGTGAGCTGATTTATTTCCAACTTAACATGTATTGAGCTACTAATTGATTTTCTTTCTTTTCTCCCTCTTATGCCTTCGCCACCATTGCACCATCTTGATGGATTTTCAACATCATGCAACTCTGCAGGTAAGCCTCACAAACACAAGCCATTATGAACACACGCTCAAACAGTGACCATATTGCCAGATACACGGATGTACAGTTACAATGCTTGTTAAATGACTCAACTGGGTGGATGCATACATAATTGGAGGGTCAGCTACCCTGCCATACTGGGCAGAGTTTCACCTCCCATCTGCTCTGCAGAGCCTCAAGCAGACAGAGCTCTGACTTACTGCCCTTTCAGCCTCTGTATTTCTAACAGCCAGCTGTTAGATTGCATTAGTACCTGTGTATCTGCGAGGCTGTTCTTTGTGGCCACGGCCATCTGGACATTTTTGTGTGACAGCAGGTACCCTGAGGGTCACGGGACTTGATAAGATCTGAATAAGAAGTACCAAAATAATTGCTCTTCATGAGCTCAAAAACCCCAAGAGCTTGAACTTTTTTCTGACTGATCTTTTTCTCAATGTGCAGAAACCTTCTAATATGTTGACTTAGGTGATTTTGTTTTCTGATCTGTCTACTCTCTGTGCTAAATAGATTCCTATTTTGATTAGTTCTGACATATGCGTGGTGAAAGGAAAGGAGTATATAGCCCTGTGCTGGTTATAAGCAGGGCAGTGCTGATGACGTAGGGAGAGGTCTTAGGAACGCATCTTTCTGGATCTTCATCTGGAACAGGGGGGATTGCTCATAGTGATAACCACCAGAGAGGATCCCAGATGGGTTTGCCATCCTCTCAGCTGGCCTACTTCTCCACCACACATAGCAATTTGTCCAATCCGCCTGCTCTTCTTCTCTTGCTAAGCCAGCCATGTAATTATTGTGTACATTTTGGCCTTGCTACAGCGGGAGACACTTTTCTTACTGTATACTGAATTTCCATAAGGTTGGTATGACAGGGCTGTGGTCAAGGCCTTGTGAAAAACAAGAAAGTAAGAATGGGAACATATATAGAACAAATCGTCATAGAAACTACGCCACACAGGACCTATGAAATTGCTGAAGGCTTACAGTAGCATTGTGCAGCTTTTGAAAATGAAAATTGCTCCCCTTCTTCTCTCTCACCTGCAAGATTACACATGCTATGCCAATCAATGTTAGCTCAGTAACACAGCTTTGTTGATAGCACCTACTGTAACAAGTAGGACCACAATAATTGCAGGTGAGCACAAGCACCTGCTGCTGTGTAGTTGCCGTCGTTATGCGTATGATCACAGGCAGTTAGGTGTGTTGTACTGAGCTGGTGGAAATGGGGCAGTGTTTGTTTTTGTAGTCACACTTGAAAGGGAATCCAAAGTATATCAGCAACAGACTGCAAACCTGTCATCTGAGCTCACCTGTGTTTTATTCGCTCATCCGTCCATTCATACTGTTTTCTCACTAACCTTAACGGAAGGACTTCATTTTTGAAATGGTCCAGAAGATTATGACATGTGGTTCCTCCTGTTGGACGCCTTGGACCGGGTATTTTTTATGGAATAAAATTAGATAAAACGTGATTCATCAACTTCATTTGCGATTTGTCATTCAGCATCTGCACCTGCCCTAAACACATGCAAAATGTGGTGTGTCAGTTTAAAAGCAACACCTACGACCCCTCAGCTCTGACTCAGTTTAATGGACTGATAGAAATCCCTACGGTCATGTTGCAGTCGTGGGTGAGAGGTGTAGGTTTGAAGATCCACTTGGCACCTGCAGGGTGATTTGGACTTTGTTTACATCTTTTAATTACTTGTTATCAACATATTGACGTGGTCTGTGTGGACTTGGCATTGCCTTGCATGTGTAATAAAAATCTAATATATTTTAGGACGGTTAATGGCTGATGCATGGCTGACAATTTGGCTGATGTGCATGTTATGTAATAATTGCTCTCACCAAATGTACCAAAGCATTAATCAGACATGAAACCTGTCTTTAGTAGACCTGCTTTTATGAAATCATTCCAGCAGATCAGGTTTTACTTCATCGAAACAAATCACACTAAAATTTCACAAACCATTTGTAGCCTACAAACATATCAGTTTTTTAATATTGAGAGTACAATCACTCACAACCCATTCAGCCACTGTACTTTCCAGTTGATTTTTATTTGGTGTTTCAAGAGGGAAGGAAAAGAAATAGAGCACACCACCATTAGTACAAAACAAAAAAGCTTTCAGATATTTCTGTTAGCTTTAGTCACTTTGTAATAAAATTTTCTCCTCTTGCTGAGAATTCACCTGAGTGAGTGTTTGACCAGCGCTGATAACATCTATAGTCGTAGCTCTGTAAGTGTCATCCCATACTTTGCACATATTAAAGCAATAAGTGACTTTCAACAAGCAGTAAACATTTCCACTACAATCCACCACCGCTGGCTGTATTATATTGTGCTTTAGGCACCGAGCTAACGTTAAGCCAGCAGTGATCCTGTGTGTCGCCTGCAGCCGTACCTGTAGCAGAGGAGCTAAATGCCAACAATCATAGTGCTAACCATGCTAATATGCTGTT
This sequence comes from Selene dorsalis, assembly GCA_900303245.1. NCBI lineage: Eukaryota > Metazoa > Chordata > Actinopteri > Carangiformes > Carangidae > Selene > Selene dorsalis. The sequence goes on along the minus strand of OMNW01035332.1, from coordinate 127,577 downwards.
CTTTTTTTTTTTTTTTTTTTACCATATACCTGCTAACTGGTGCTAATTAGCACCATACACACACTACAGTTTGAGCTAATGGGAGTAGCCCATCATTCATTTTTATCATTTGGTCATCCATTTAATGAAGTGATTTTTTGACCTGGTATAACACATTAGGAAAAGTTGCTGGATTTGTTGGCTACATGAAGGTCTACACCAAATTGCTTGTAGCATTATTATAAGTTGCAATTATTTTTTGTAGCCTACGTATTTGAATCCTTATTCATTTGCATCCAGTTTTAATTGGACTTTCAGACACACCTCCACATCTCATCAACTATAATCACATGTCAATATAGCTGTGTTTTAGCTCTTAAGACAGTATATGTGAAAATCACATTATTTACTTGCAGACGTATTGTAATACCATGCTGTGTGCGATCAAAGGAGAAAATGATTTTAAGTAGCCTATGCTTCTGGGCGATTTTTGGCTGCCTTCTTTAATATCACACACTGTGTTGTAACTGACTTGAAGAGATGAGGCTTGACAACAGCATCTGGTGATGGGAGGCTTTTGTGATCCCGACAGCTCCAGTCTTTCTGTGCTTTCTTTGCCTTTACAGTCCTGTTTCTCTAATGACTATACAAATCAAGGATTTGACAAAGGCGCACGGGCACAGGCAGAACAGAAATCATTCATCGCCACCCTGTGGAGTGGCTCATGGCTTCTCCAGTTGAATGGAGTTACGTAACATCTGCAGCCTGGTACTTAAACAGGCAAGTCATAAATCAAGCAGCACAGTCACAACAATGCAGCAACTTTTGCCTGAGTCGTTCAGACTGCTCCTCATCTCTTATTCCTTTGTGTCTTCCACTTCACTCTGTCTTCCTGCTACTTTTATGTTATCTGGAGGAGATGGAAATGAGGGAGATGATTGTAGCATTTTTATAAGACTACCAGCCTTAATGATTCATGACTGTTCTCGGGCTGTGAGAATTTGAATATTGGTAATGATAGCAATTTGGTTTAAAATGACAAAAAAAAAAAAAAAACCCTTTGTCTTCTCCTTTGTCTCATCACCACTACACTTCACATTTCTGTGCTGCAGTGTACTCTGAGCCATAATTTGTAGATGGTGTTTTTTTTTTCTTTTGCAAAAGTTGCTACTTTTCCTTGCCTCATCAACTTTTCCAAATGAAGGGGGAAGCCTCCGATTCTATGTTTCCTACTGTTTTCAAGCATTCTTTCAGCATCACATCGTAAGACTTTGGCGAGAGCATCTCTTGAAAGTTTTCCAAAACTTGGAGAAAATAGAAGCTGATGCAACTCTTTCCATGCTAGTTGAATTTAGCGTTTTTGGCCAGATGATTCGCTTTGCCGGTCTTGGAGTGTGAAATTTGCTGTGACACGCTCACTCTCTCTGTTTCTCTCTCTCTCTCCCTCCCCGTCCTCTTTTCCTCCATCTTTTTCCATCTCTCATTCATTCTGCCACACAGTCTGCATCAGTTTTTCTCCTCTCTTTCTTTGCCTTTTTCTTGTTCTCACACACAGATTTATTCATACTTGGAGGGCTTAAATTATTTCAAGGTTTAGTTTTCACTGCCGTTTTCCCACTAAGTATTTACAACAAAACTCAAATCCAATGTGTTTCCAGTTTTTAGGGGAATGTTTTGTGCACAAGGATCTGCCCACTGTTAATCGGTTTCATTTTAATTAGAAATGTACAAGTTTTCTCTCTGGTTGTTCTTTTACTTTTTGTCATTTATCGAATGAAGCAGGACAATGCCTGTGCAGATGTAAACAAATCATTATTTGGCACGACACTTTTTTCCACTTTGTTGTAATTTGTGTAGTGGCCTTCCTTAGTTTGCTTTGCATTGACTTTATAGCACTCCCATAGCATCATGTCGTGTTACTAATAAACAGCTTAACACCTTGCTTAAGCACAGAGACGGGGAGTATCCGGTCTCCGTGGCCATGCCTGGCATATAACGGGAGGATGAGGAGAAGAATGGGACTCAGCCACCGGATGTGTAGTCAGGAACCAGTCATCACTCTCTTCCTAATCTCTCTGTTCACCCCCCTGTTCAACCACCATCTGGAGAGGATGCCAGGGACTGGCCCGGTGGCAGAATTAGACTCACAGGCTCGGAGCGCTGCCAGGCTTGAGAGGAAAATCCTGGAGGGAAAAGGCCTTTTTGCAGTTCACGCTTGTCTGTCCTGCGTCCTTGCTCTGCGGTGTTGGACAGCAGCCTGCGGTGCTGACGTACACTGCCCTGCCTCTCAACAAGACAACATCTAGCTCATCTGGCATCCAAAACATGCCCGTAAGACCAAATCCCCTGATCGTGGATTAGTCACAGGCTGCAGAGAACCATCAGTTGAGGGTGCGTTGCAACCAAGCTGCACCCTAGATCAATGCAGTTGTTCCTTAATCTTTGCATTGCAGGTTTTATTCAACAGAATAAAAAGGCTTTTCTCCCTCCCCACCCTTTTTTTTGCGGTAACCACCTAATTTAAAGCAGTTAAGGTCAAATTTGAGGCAGAGGTGCGTGCTCTCTTTCTAAGCTCTATTCCCCTGGAGAGCACTGAACTGCAGAGAGCTGTCTCTCTCCAGGTAATGAGAGTGCCAGCTACCTAATAGTCAGCTGCAAAAATAATGAGCCCAAAGACCCAGTGAGCATGTGTTCATATCATGTGCTGTGCTTTATGTTGGCTGCCATGTGTCACACTCTTTACTAATAATACTGTTCTTGCTGAATATAATGGAGAGTGCATCAGATGCCGTCAGCTTTGACCCTCTTGTCATTTGATTCAATACAGGTTGGCTAACTGGTGATGTGAGCAGTGATGGAGAATGCAGTAATCCTCTCTCCATGGTTACCCAGGTTTTATGCTTACAGCAAGTTACAGTAAGGAACATTTTGTCTCTGACAGTGCGTTTGGTAAGCCAGATGGAATTCAGGCTGCATGGAGAAATAATTTTAGTTCCCTCGGGTGCCAAAGCGTCTGATTATCTCCTTTTCTGCACCTCTTTTACTTAATCACTACTAGCAAGTTACACTATCTGTAATAAACCGGAGGCCACTGCTTTGCTTTCACCTTTTTCTACCCTGTCAGCTCGGTGTTATGCAGGGGAGAGCAGACGGAAGCAGGAAGTTGTGATGGGCCGTTTGAGAGGGGTAGGGGCAGGGTTTGCCAGTGTTTGTGTATGTGTGTTCTCAAACGGCCGGTCTTGAATATGAGCCATGACTCTCATCCCATGAGAGACGCTCATCCTCACTGATGAACTGCCTCTGATGGATTCCCTCCCCCCTGCAGTAATATGGGTCACGGTCATCAGGGATCCTCAGATGATAACACAGATCAGTCAAGTCCAACATGACAAGCAGTTTACTCAGAGTGCTTTTTTTTTGTATATATAGGGCAGGAGCCAGGATTTTAGAAACAGTCCCCACCCACATAATCCCCTGCATCCCCAGAAAACTTTCAGAAGAATATTTTATGTATTCAGTTGACTGGCCATTTACATGTGAAGACTTCATTGTCCAATATGAAGGTCTAAAGCTGTTTCTGCACTGTCTTGGAGTGAAAGCCTGAATAGCTTCTCTATGGTTTAAATGGGCAAAGAACTGTCACATTTATTCAAGGCATGAAAACATAACAAAGAGCTCATAAGGTGTCCTACATGTTTCTAATCACAGAGACTCTCCTCAAGTTGTTTACACAAAAACAAGTACAACGGACATGACCTCAGTCTTCTCAGGCTGCTGCAGCTACACCTCCATGCGGCGCACATCTCCACGTCTGCCGTCATATCATTTTAAGATCTTACAGGTTTGATGATGGGAAATTGTTGGTCTTACATAACATGGCTGCACTTTGGTTTTCTTGTTCTTTTTTCTCTCTGCTCCTCAATTATGAAAACTGAGTTTCAGTTAATAATGATGCTGCAGTATTCAGGATTTGAAGCCTCTAAGTATTGTCTAGACAGAACATAGTCTTTTTTTTTTTTTTGAAGGGAGGATTCGTGTGTTACAGAAACATGGAGGCAGAAGTTGTTCTTTTCCTGCACAAAAATCAATGTTTCTCTGACCTGAGGGATAAACAGTAACTGAGTCTTCTGAGGTGGTTCCTCAAACATGGGGAAATTTTTTTGGTCATTTAAATTAATTTACCAGGAAATTGCTGGAAGTGTAGAGAGAGTGAACATGTTCCCATTATAGATAGACGGTAAACACAACATATTGGTGTTTCAGCTCTATTCAGCTGTGCAACCAGGGCCATGGTAATCAAGACCTGGCATGCCACCTTGGATTTGTACAATATGAGCACGTATTGTTTGGTTTGTAAGAAAAACAGCATGGAGCAATATGGTTTGTCCTCCCATAATGCATCGTTGGTCTCTCACTGTGAGAGCAAGGCTTTCTCTTCTACCACTCTCTCCCTCTCCCCCTCTCTCTTGCATTCGGCAAGGGTGAACGTGGGCGGCTGTACAGAGCCTGACAGCAGTGCTCTGGTGAATGTAGACTAGAAATGAGGAATAAAGAAATACACCCATGGAAACACTGAGACAGTTTAAAGGTGCTTGTTTGTCTTTGGAGCTGTGGATGTGCAATTGTTGAGCCTACAGTTGTGTTGCACCACCATTTTGTGGTGTGATTTGTGTGTGACACTCCCGCTTTTATACAAAGGTTGATTGCGTGACGTTTTAATTGAAATTGAAAGTCTGTCATTGACGCAGATTTATTATACTAATCTGCAGCGTTAATGGTTTTCTCTCTCATGCTGAATGTTGTGTCTGTGTTTACGCCAGAGGATGTTTGCATCCCATAATGCCTTTGTTTCTATGTTTGCCTTTATGTAAGCATCCTTTTCCTTCCGTCGTCTGCACTCCTGCTGTGATTAGTGCAGCAAGGGGCTCGGCAACAGTGACACTGATGAGCACAGCATCAGCCTCCCTGTGTTTGTGTGTGTGTGTGTGTTTATGACTGTGTATGCATGTGCTTTGTAGTGAGTTTGCCTGTGCATGTCACGCCCCCTTTGACAGAGTGCTGGCATTGATGAATACAACAGCAGCTGGGTTGAACTGAATGTTATTTGTTATTCTGCCTCTCTGTCTGTTTTTTTTCCTTCTCTCTCTCTATTTCTCTCTGATACAAAACCCAACGACTAATAGACATTTTTTTTTCAATTTCCTAACCCATGTTATTTTCTGGTAGAAAGAGAAAATGGTGTTGCTTAGTCGGATGGCTGCGCAGCAGTCAAACAGGGTGTGGAGTGGAGGCTGCCATGGCTTGCTGGGTGATGGGTGACTGTGCAAAAAGCAGTAGAGAGTGGATTAATGAGAATGGTTCCATGAGATACCTCAAAAATGAGCTGTTTCTGAATGATCTTAATTTCATTTTAAGCTTTAATGCACCTCTAGGTCCTTTTCAATATTAAAGACTAACAACTTTGGCTCTTTAGATCTTGTATGCCTGATAAATCCTGCATATAGTTTAATGGATAAATCATATAATCTCACATAAACATTAGATTTCAATGCATTTACTAGCATGACTGAACAGGTAAGTTGTATCTCCTGTTATGTAAATGAAATGATGCCATGTGCTGATATCATGCCTATTCTGTGTTTGATAAGTGATTTTGATCAGGGCTTTGGCTTTTTATCTACAGGTATAGATCATCAGTAATTGGAATTCAGTTGATACTTATCTATCGGAGCTATTTGTAGAGGATCTCCTCATGGCCTACTTTGTGAAGATGGAGGGCTGTGGCAGTTTTATTACTTCTTGTCATCTGTAAGATGGATTGAAAGCAGCGTCCTAATGGCTGTTTCCCTAATTTTCCAGATGTCCCTAATGTCAGATACCACAATTATCTGGTAGAGTCTGAGGAGTTAAAATGGGAGCCTCAGGTTTGCTCACAGGAAGATGTGGAAATAAATTAATGAATGGACGGGTGAATGAATGATGAGCTGTTGTGCAAATAAAATGTAAAATAAAATTTGTCTTGACACTTAAACAGGCGCGAGGGTTTTGAGGTTGCCTAGGCAACTGGTTGCCTGTGAGATGGATGGGCAAGTGGGTGTGGAGTCAACAGGGGTTTGTGGGCCGGTGAGAGCGGAGGCAGGCGATTGGCACACAGCGCATGCCGCACAGGGGCCTGTTGCTGATGGTCTGACAGTGGTGTTGACCCTCGTCCATCTGCTAGGAAATAAGGAGGGTCACAACTCTGTGGCATGTTGGGAATACACACACACCCTGCCTTGATGCCGGGCCACGGCAGGAAGCCGACAGCAGTTTGTGAAAACATCGCAATCAGGGAACACCTGGTGGAGCAGGATCTGTCCTCTCTCCAGCCTCTGTTGATTTTGGATTACAGTCTGTGTTGAATGTTGTGTAGAGGGTCATGTGCCAAATAATGGCTGTTGTCATAAGTTTAGAGCTTTAACTGTGTTGAATTCAGTGCTGAAACAATGCATTGATTCGTAAGGTCAATACTATTTTCATAATTGATCTATGAAGTTACTTCAGCAAAAATGCACTTCCCTAGTTTCATCCTCAGATGAAGATTTTCTGCTCTTCTTAGACTCATGTAATGGCTGCACCTTATGATGGAATAGAGATAAATTTCCTGAAGCCCAATTACTATTTCCTGACATCAATTAGTCATTGTTTTTTTATTGCTTGCTTTCTCTGTAAAGTGACAGAAAATTGTGAAAAACTGCTATAATTTATGATGGCCTGAGGTGAAGTTCTAAAATTACTTGTTTTATTTAACCAATCGTCCAAAACCTCTAAATATTCAGTTATGACAAAGGAAAGCAGCGATCCTCTCTAGGGAAGCTGGAATATGAGAATCCTGGGTATTTTATCTTGACATAGTGATTACCTGATTAATTGACCATTAAAATAGTTGCTGATCAGGGTTTCGGACTATGGCTTGGGCAAAACAAGTCATTTGATTATGTTGACCTGAGCTGCAGGAGATTGCAGTTTGTATTTTCTGCCACTTTTTTGACCAAGTGACATGCTCGTTGTTTGAGGATTACCTCATTATAAAATGACTGGAGTTGCTTCCAATATACTTTCTAAAATACTTCTAATATGCAATGCAAAATAATGCTTGAAATTTGAACTGTCACAGCAGGGGATGGCATTTTCATGTGAACAGCATTTCCATTCCTCCGGCTGACACAAACCAGTAGATGTTAGAAGCACTGAATGCTGTGGAAATTGCTGTAAAGAAAAAAAATGCTGCTTCCTCTTCAAAGGTCAAGGATCTTGAGGTTTTTTCATTAGTAGGCACTGAAACCACAGCGAAGACCCCACTGACCACACTGCTGTCTGTTTACAGTTTGCCCTGTAAACGACACCCTCGGCTATAAAGCAGGCAGTGGGTTAACTTGGAGACAATAGCAACTGCCATAGGTACATTTATTAATGCAATGCATGAATAATGTTTGTTTTTGCTTTGAGAGCTTAATTAGCATTCCCTATAAACCTGAAGCCGCCCAGTTCATTTGCATTGAGTAGCATCTCTTATAATGGCTAATTATTTACATAAATTTGCAGCCTCCCTGCTGCATTTCTCTACACAGCCAGTCACCTCAGCCATTTTGTTCTTACTTTGAGTGAGAGGCCGATAAACAGTGAGAGATTCCACAGAGGATGCGGAGTGCGTGGGCCACTACCCCACTGATGAGCTTCTTATGTAATATCCGTCTTCCAACCTCTCTTTGCACGCTGCTGGTGGATTGTCCACAGTGAGCACAGGCTGGCAGAGAAGTGCTCTTGTGTGAGCGTGGTTTACAATTCAAGAAGACTGCATAATACATGCCGATCTGCGCATAAATCTGAAAACAGATTTAAAGACATCTTGAGATATATTTTAGATCATTTTGATAGGAATATGGAAAACATGAGCCAGACATATTTTGGATGGGTACATGCAGAAAGTGGTGTAGTTTGTATTTTGACTGCTCCTACATCAGCTTTCAGTGATGGTAGTAAAAGAGGCCTGTAAGTACAAATGTTTTTGTGATTGTCTAAGTATTTCAGTTCTCATACAGCAACAGTGACCCCCTGTGGTGATTCCCTGCCACCACACACCCACCATCAGGAGTTTTTCTTTTTGACCTCTGAGGTGGAACTGTGTTTATGCGTGCCAGCTGACAGAGGAACAAAGTAGGTACACCCCATCAAGTTAAAGAGGGACTACAAAGGAGCCACAGCAACAAACGGTATAACCCATGACCCATGAGCGTCGCGGGTGGGGGGTTGTGTTGCGTTACGTCCGTCTCTGCGCAGTACGTGGGCAGGGCTTATGTTGGGATTTAGATGAATCTCCTCCGTTTATTGTGTCAAGGCAGTGCTCAGTTGTTGGCTAAAGTCAGATTAGCTATTTGTATACTCTCTGCAGCTGTCCCTTCTCCGGGGGCTGTGCACAGAGGCTGTTATGTTTTGGTTATTATCTGCGGATCCGGCAGTCTATCTGGAGTATCTGAAAAGGCCAGCGTGTCAGAATAATTCAATGTCCTTATCACTTGAGTGACTATATTTCTCATCTATGCTGCATCTTTGCTTGAGTGAGCCTGGACAGCTGAGGCAGTTTCCCCCCAAGTGACCTGTGTATTTAATTGAAAATGTTCTTTTTTTTATAGAAACATTTTCTTTCTTACATTCTGAGTTTTCTCTGCAGTGACGTTGTTTCAGTCACAAGGCAAGTTTATAGCAGAAGTTTACAATTTCAAGTGACTGCACCGTGACTTTGCCTCCAGCTACTATATATGTTTGATGACACAGATGCTCATTGAGAAATGGAAAGCCTGACACATGGTGAACAAATTAATTCAGATGATGGCTGATGAAGCCAAATCCAAATATTCAAGTTGCCCTCTGATGGTCCTTGGATTTACCATGTCTTCTTTGATGGTTTGCTCCAGTAATAACTAGTTCCTTATGCTAAAATGCATAAAGGTGCCAAGTGACATTACTCGTGAGTGAGTAAAGCTTTCCTTATGAATAGAATACCTTGATAGATGGATTCATCTTTCCCTAGGCTTTAGTTTTATTGCAGCGTGAGTCATTGCTGGACCATTAGGAGTTATGGAGACACCAACAGGATTACAGTAGACCAAGCAGCTATTTACATGTGAAGTGGATAATTAGCAATTTCTCTCCCACATATTTTTATTATTAGAATAGACATTAGAATAGTCAGGAGAGTTTATTCATGGGCAGTGCCCTGCAGGATCCTGGCAAGTATGGCCTCAGTGTAAGTAATGCATTCTCAGTGGTGTTTGTTTCATACCAAATGTGCATGTGTCATGACTTTTTCAATGTGTGCTTTCAGAGCAGAGTCTACTTAGCGCTGAGGAAGTGAAAGCCAGCGCAAATCAGACTGAATCCCGAGAGCAGCTGCTTATCTGTCGAGTATTTCACAAGCAAACATGTATTTACCTCCTTACAGAGTTTACACGGGAAGTTAATTTGCCAATGGAGTAGCAGGAAATTACCACAGAGATTGACACCATATACAATCTCTTTTTTTCCCCCCTGGTTTTAATATTATCTGGGTTTGCTTGCTTGTCTCACACACGTAACCCTGGCAAATCATCAAAATGTAGTTTTATACCTTCCAACTTCGATGCCCATAAAATCCATGAATCAAATAACTTTTATTTGCCATTGTGTCGGACTGTAAAAGAATATTTCCACTCGCTGTCTCCTGCATTTACCACAAGCAGTGAATTCATATCTTACAGTTCAAGAGTTTCCATTACCGCCAGTTTAATTTATGCATTTTTGATTTTGATCTCATCACCGCTCTGCTGCAGAATATTGGATAATGACGATGATCTTTTAAAGTAATTGGTCATTGTGGCGGTAACTCAGACAGGCTTTGTATTGCAGCACACGTCAGGTTAGAGATTATCACTGGCCATCGGCACAAGATTAAAGGAATGATGTCATCTAAACACACACATCTGGATGTTCAGGTGGTGGTGAGCCAATAACGAAAATGCACTGCAGTGAGAATGATTTGCACTGAGTGAAATGAGCGTCCATCTAATAACTGATATGAAAAGAACCTGTTTCAGATACACACTGTGGCACCTTTATTAGCTTTCAAGGACGGCGATCTTCTCTTTGATCGTCTTAAATGGTGCTCCCCTGCATCAGTGCTTCTGGCTGCATACCAACACAAAGCAATTTTATCAAAGGACATGGACTTGTTGGTTACACAGTCCTTGGGAAAACCTTTTTTGTGCTGCTGCTTCTAATAATTTTAGTGGCATTCAGTTTTGATAATTTTTTATCCTGTTACATCATTTTCTAAAATATCCCAAATTCAAAGACTGGAAGGTTTTTTATCCTAAACAGGCCATGTACACGGATTTACTGCAACTAAACAATAGTGTCTCTTTTATATCCTTTCACTTTACTCTTAAATTAGCATTATCTGGTCACAGAGCTTATTCAGGACCTTGACCTTTATATTTGCTTGCATTAGACTTTTCCTTTTTTGAGATTTGTGATTATTCAACCAATGCATTTCAGTTTCTTTCCACAAGAAAGGCAGCTTCGTGCTTTAGCTCCGAGGGGATGCAAGATGGTTAGGGGAGTCATGAGATGATTACAAGGATGGAAAAACAGAAAAATAAACACATTTTGGCAGCACAACATTGTTAAATTCTTTAGACTTTCCCCCAAATCTTTGCTATTTATATTTGACATGACTGGGTAGTTTGGCCCACAGGGAAGCCTATAAATTGATCTCTGGTGAAATAATAGGTCACAACAAAGGTTCACAAGCGGACACTGCCTCTCTTTAAGGGGTCTTAAGCCAAAAGGGTGTGGATCCACTGTCCTTATACATAACACAACATCAGTGCACTGTGTGTCACACGTTGTTTTCTGCTTCACAAGATACACACTCTGTGTGTTCAGGGCTTGGTTGGCATTCAGACAGCGTGCTGCTGAGATATTGGATACCATTCTTGTTCGGAATAACACGCTAAAAGATGGCGTTTTTGATATCCATTATCACAAAATTGTTCTTAGTTATCAAATACTCGGTGGGTTTTCGTGCTGTTATTCATAAAGTTCCTTATCAGCTCTCTGAATACAGTGGCACTGTGCTTCAATAGGTAGACCAGTCTTGGGTTATGAGAGAGGGAGATGGATGTCGACAAAATGCTGGCCATCCTGCAGCTGTCACTATGATGGGGCTCAAAACTGACACTGCTGCTGTGCTGATCTCATTGGCATGCAGCAGCAGCAGCAGCAGCAGTGGCCAAGCAGCCGCTTCAGACACGCCACAGACAAAGGGCCTATCAGTCAAAAATAACAGCAGGTTACACGTGCCTTTACCTTTTGACCCCCACACCCCACCCCTACCCCCTCAAACACTGACCTTGACTCACAACTGTTTAAACTGCCTCCGTCACATTAGAGGTAAAAACAGTGGGAGGGTTGGGATCCCAGTTATTTTTTTGCACCTTGCGGCATCTTTCCACCATCAGCCACGAAGCAGCCGAGTGCTATAGCACCTTTCAGCAGGTTTCTTCCTCCACAAAAGCTCACACCTGTCTCCTCCTGCCAGAAGCCCAGAAATAGTGCACTGCAGCAGAGAGCTTCACCAAAGGGGTGGGCAACCATGTGACCTCAGAAACTATAATACCTATGGAGATGCCTGAGTAAAAATAGCAGAACCGTCATCTTCTGCTAGTACCGTAGATCAGGCAGTGTGGGGGGAGGGCTTCCCCTGAATTTCATTAATCTTGGAGAGTGTCTACAGTTATTTATCACGCAGGATTACGTAAAAGAGAATCACATTATACAATCGCATCTTCCCAGAAGGTGTGGGTGCAGATGAAGGCGGTGCATCTTGTTTTTTTTTTTGAAGTGGCAGTTATTCGTAACGGTCTAGTTAAAGAACAGGTCCTCCTTTCTCCTGGGGATGCTACTGATGCAGTATTCAGCATGCCTGGGGAGGCTGGAGGCTGGAAGGCTGTGGGCGGATAGGATCGAGTTTAAGATGAAGAGACACAGAAAGAGGGAGGAGGAGAACCTGGAGAAGATCACGTTCATGTGTCATTTCTTCTGCTAAGGATTGTTTTCCAGTAGCCCCAAACCTAAATTCTCAGCTCATTAGGCTGCTTATTTTCCCTTTGGATTACACAAGGGAAGACATGGGATGCATGTAGAGTGAGTGAGTGAGTGTGTGTGTTTGTGTGTGAGTTTGTGTGTGCGTGTGTGTGTGTCCCTGTCAAACACAATCCACCTCAGTAGCAAGGGGGGAATCAATTGCTGAAAAGTTGGCATGGATTGGAGGTGTAGGAGGTTATGACACTTCAAATCTCAATGAGGCAGTAATGTTGAATAATGTACACCGCACAGACTCAACATACAAGGTACTTGTGATTAAGTGCAGTCAAGAGGTCTCTGGGAAATGAAATACATAAACTCATCAGCATCTCAAGTGCAGCATATTCCTCTCTTGCTTGTTTCATGCCCATTAATTACAATTTAACTGCCATTTTCTTTGCTGCCAATAATTAGTTTCATGTGGAAAAGTTGCAGAAATGTGTGAAATTAGTGCAGTGCAAGCCCAGCATCAGCTTTGCTCTGGCTCTGTGATGCACAGAAATATGACATTTCCTCAGTGAGAACGACTGCATCGCTCCCATGGATGTTTGCTTCAAGGTCTTAACTGTGCGCGCGAGGCAGCTGTGCGCTTGGACACTCTCCACAGAGCTGCAGAAGTTATTAAATGAATCTCTTTGGTACAGCAGATATGTGGCTCCATTAAATTGACTAGATTCTGACACTTTCTGAAGGGAGAACCAGCCTCCCCCACCGTCCTTGGCTAATAAAGATGGCTTATCAGCATTTGGAAGAATTCAATCCCGCAGGCTGGATGTAAGTCTCACCAAGTTGAGATGATCTTTTGTGGTGAGAAAGAGAGAAAGTTGTGTAGATGGATATCAGTTAATATAAAGCCTGGAGTGCATTTTATATTTTCCTTTGCAGCTTGAGAAGGCAGTACTCGTCTCTTCACGTGATCTCTTACACAATGTGTTTTTGGCTCCATGTTTGTCCATTATAGGCGCTTTGTTTCATGTGACAGGATTTGATAGCCAACCTCTTCATGTAATACTTTACATCTTTTGGTTGTCAAAAGCTGATGAAGAGTCTGCGGTAAAATATCAGACGGAGGCACAGAAAGTGTGTATTCAGCACACTGCGGCTCCCCGCAGAGAATCGGATTTTCTGATCAGCACTTTTGAAATCCTCACATTTAACATAAAAGATGACTGGAGGAAAAAAAAAAGTGACAACAAAGCGAGCGTATGTTCTTTTTTTTTTATATCACCATCATGTTTGTGAGTGAGTGTGTTAAGCTGTTGTATTTGTTTCTTAATGTTCCAATAAGTCCTTCTCACTGCTTCCATTTTCAGACTTGGCTGACATTATATCAAAAGCCCTCCAGCAGGACTTGGTTCTCAAAGAGCCAAATTGCAGAAAATACTGTCTGAGCACCATCACTCATTGTATCCGTCCACGTCCTCCTCTGTGATCACATTCAGGTTTCTCGAGCTCACCTCGACCTGCTGATCTCATCCTCGTAACACTGAGCTGAAACAACGAGCATAATGAAACGCTTGCTCCTGTGGAGTCACCTGGAAGACACAGGATGATCCGTCATTATGTTAAGGGCACCTAAAAGTGTCACAAGAAGGGTGTAATGTAACTGACTTTGACAAATAGAGCTGTCACGACACTTTCACCAATTATGATCCAGATGTTTTGCTTTGGTCTCTCCAGCCTCCGTGTCTCTGTCATTCAGCCAGTGTAGACGACAAGTGAGCTGGAACTAAGCCTCTGTGTCTGGCTGTCTGACTGGGGACATGCTCTCATCCAGAATACTGATGGCATGTCATTTCTGATAGAGCTTTACTTTAAATGATTTTAAAGTTATTCAATTTCGTGCCAAAGCCCAGCTTTTTGAAGCCCCAGGCAGATCTCAGGCCTGTGGAAGCCAAAGGAGGGAATCTCAGTCTGTCTGTTCAGCATTTTTTAAATCAAGAGATTATAGATAAATAGGTTTTTTTTTTGTTCTGACTTTATTATGTTTACCTTCATCTTCCCCTTCGAGCTTACACTATAACACTGCACTCCACACTAATTAGTAACCACGTTACAACGGTGCCCGTTCCACAGCACCCCCACTTAACTTGAACTGTTGGAGCGTGGTTTAATTGTCAGTCACCTGTGGAGCTGAATCTCCCAGGGCTATTTCACAGGCTTAGGATCTGAGATTTTCATCAGTCACAGATATGCTAGTTAAACGAACATAACAACAATTAATCCCATATTGAATACAGAATCTGTGATGCGTCACTATCCTGGAGCCATTATCTGTTGAAAACTGATTGCATAATAGTTTGCAGCAAGCCAACGGTGTTGTATCACGGGAGGAACACTGACTCTTTTCACACAGTTTTTTTTTTTTTGGCAAACCTGGATGTCATGAACTGCTTCAGCTCTATAGAAACAATTGGAGACTGTTGTTAAAGCTGTGAGCAGGTGCTCCAGGTTTGGTTGTTATTAGCACTAATGGGGAGGTGGAGGTTTGGTGGCTTGGGGATGGCATTTGGTAGGAATGACGATATTCTTCCTGACTCCTTTTGTAAAAAAAAAAAAAAAAAAAAAAAATGGCGTTGTCAACTTCATAACGAAGCAACCAGCTTATTGTCTCAGCGTGCATGGGCGGCATAGGAACGGAGACAAAAGGCGTGGGAAATTACATGGGAGCTTGTGCCCAAATGTGTCGCTATTCTTGGCCCTCACTCTGGAACAGCACGGAATGAGGAACCTTGAAAAGGACTGAACAGAATTAAAACAATGCACTGTAGATTTACTGCTTATACTGTAGAAAAACAACAGAGGTGAGGTTTTACAGGAAAAAACACAGTGAGAAGTGGTAATAAGGGGAAGATGAAGGTAAATAAAAATTTTTTTTTTACGACTCTCATCTCAAGAGCATCATTGCAACCTAATGAAGAGCAGTAAGGGTATATAAAACCCAGAGCTCGTGTAAAGTTGAAGATACTTTACCATGTTGTAGTGAGGTGACATCTGTTTGTGGTCGAATGATGGCAGTTCCATTTATTTTAACAGCAGCGGCAACTGAAAAACCAGATGGTGTGTGACAGAGTACATGTTCCTGTTTGAAGAATGAAATTGGGGGGATTCTGGAAGCATGATCACACGACAGCTACATGTATTGGCGATAGATAGTGAAATATACAAGACTGGATCTGCACTCGTCGGCCCTGCTCCTAAAAGATACTGATTAAAGGGATTTCTTTCCATTTAAATTGTGTTTCGCACACTGTGCCCTCACCACAACCTCTCTTAGTTAACAATGGCCTGCTGCTTTACTGAGATATCAACAAATTACAGTGCATTACAGCAATCATTGTCCATTATTGTCAGTGAATTCATTCTCTGAAATCAAGTACATCTCATCCCTTCTCTCTGAGGATGATCTCTCTTTTTTATGTGTTGCTCTGTAATAATACCCAAAATAAGACTGATATTGCTGCCGCTACTCCTACATTGAAATAAAGATTACAGAATGCAGTACCACATCAAAGCTATTGCATAAAAGTGAATTCGAAAGCAAGTTTTGAAAAGATGACACCAGAAGTAAGCGGGGGTTTGCAAACTAATATGTAGAGGAGGAGGACTGGGAGCCACCAGCCCACACAAAAAAAAAAAAACTGTGCTTCTCTCTGCTGCTTCCTCCTACATCCTCTCACTGGTCATTTTGTCATCTTCTACAAACCAGGATGTTGCCTCCATGTTTCCCTGCCCATTCCCAGTTATTGAAATCCACACTGCCCCCCTTTTCTTTTTCTCCTCCTGTTGTTCCATTCTCTCCAGCCAGTGTCTGCAAACCCTCACCCACAGTTTCCTGCACTTCGAATTTCCTCAGGCTCAGAGACATCAAGCGAATAGTAACATATTGGCTGCCGGGTGCTTTTGTGCTTGTCTGGAGCAAAAAGTCAGAGAGTCAAGACTCCCGCCAACCTGAGCATGTAGAGTTACAGGTACAAATACACACAAACAAAAAAAAACACACACCTGGTGTTTCCCTGGTGCTTAATGTTTTATTTTCTGTCAAAGAAACCAGGAGAATTAGCAGCGAGCATCTTGAATGTCAAACATTTCAATAAGGAGATTTATGCCTCATGCCACAGCTTAGGTTACACAACTGATACACACTCTGCTTCACTATCTCCCTTTCATTCAATCTGATACGTTCTCTCTCTCTCTCTCTCTCTCTCTCTCTCTCTCTTCTTTCTGTCTTTTTCTCTCTTTCTCTCCCTCTCTCTTACACACACGCTATAGAAATGCACACGCTCTCTTGAAACCAGAATTTTAGAGACAGAAGCGTCTGGAATTTTTTCACAGCCTCCCACAGACGTCCTCGAACCTATCATTTTCTCTGCAGTGGAGCAATGGTGACGTATGCTTGTAGCTAGTGCAGCTGAATTTTAAAAAGCTCTCCACCCACGCTCAATACCACTACTGCAAGCCTAATTATCATACACTTTACTTGCTGTCTGTAGCCCCTCTGTCTCTTCCTGTCTTGTTTAGTTACAGACGTTAATTCAGTGTTGATGCAGTGAGGAGAGAATGCAAAGGGGGAGGGGGTTGGCCTTTAGAATACCTGCAGGTCACTGTGTAATCGCTGGTGCTGTATGTAGTCACCTGTGTGTGTGTGTGTGTGTGTCTGTGTGTGTGTGTGGTGGTGGGGGTCAAAAGCATGTTTTCATATTTTCAGTGTGTGTGGTTTTTAGTGTATGAACACACATGTTCCTGCATGCACAGATGCACAGACTGGCTTGTATGAGTCCCAAACTGCAGTTTGTTTACTTCATGTCTTTAGAGATTTCCATAGAGGAGTTTGGGAGTAAATATTGTTAAGAGGAGAGACCACTTTCATTCAGTTTTCAGCTTCAGTCATTTCCGTGTTTTGTTCCCTAATCAAAATATCCCAATGTTTCTAGGGAATTCACTGTTTGACAGACCTGTTTATAATTATTGTGGGAAGCCATACTAAGTGTTAATTGTGTCACAGAGAGCTGAGTAGTCGCGCAGAGGAGCACATTAGTGTTCCAGAGGAACTCACAATTAACAGTGATAATTTATTCACCCTCCCTTTTTTTATTTTAAAGCCATAGAGAAAAGCAATTTCTCTTATTACTTTGCCCTGTTGAGGTTGCTGGTGCTACAGCAGCATGATCACAGTCCGAGAGACTTCATAGGAAGATGCTCAATTAGATGAATGTGGAGCTGTGGACCCTAAGAAGTAGCAATAGCAAAAAACAAACACAGCTTGCACTGTAATAGTTTTTTCAGACTGGTTCAACCATCCCATTACAGTATCCAAATGAATTTACTCATTACATGACACTAAAGCTGCAGTTAACAGATCTTAACGTTATCAGTGTATCTTTATCTTTTAGTTTCTTTAAAGCCCCAACAAAAACTTCCATTTTGTGTGGACAAAAACGGTAGTGTTTTGCTGGAATAAAGACTACATTTCCCATGAGCTCTAGCGCGTATTGTTGTAAAGACGCTTATCTGGCTTGCGCGTGCCGTCTCCGGTCTGAGTGTCGTAAATTGTTTCATCTGGCGGGCCGACCCGACCACTGACTCTTAAAGGTATAGAGTTACGCTATTAAGAAATAGCTTATGTTACCACCAATGGCCTCATTTGCTGTTGTAAGTCAACAGAGACATCAGCAGAAACGAGAGGCTTTTATATCTCCAGTTAAAAGTTCTTTGTAGGGGCTTTAAAAAAATCACGCTTTCCCAAAGCCACTGATGTCATCTGATCAACCATTATTACCTAAAGATGTTCAGTCTATATCAGAGATCATTTAGCATGTTTGCTTTAAAAATTAGGCAAATTAATTACTGGGGTTTTCTCACAATTGAGTAATCATATGTGTGGTTTTCTTTTTCCATAATGCTGCACGTACTACTGCTTTCTCAAGATTATGTTTGTGTTTTCAGATATTTTGATCACTGGAACAGATGAAGGTAATCAGAGCTTTACTGTGCATCTCTCAGTATTGTACGGTACAATGACCTAAAATTCATTATAGTTACAATAATAACAGTAGTTACAAGTTACACATTTGCAGTTAACATTCTGCAAGCTCTACAGCTCAACATTAATGTATTGCTATAGAGCTATCTTTGAATATATGAAAGCCGTCTGAGTAACTGGGGAATTTTGGATCACTTTATAATAAGTTTAATGCCATTAGAGCAGGAAGGAAATGTACTGACACTGAGTCATGGACCAATAGTTTGATGACCTTGGTAGGTCTGGTAAAGCCTCTCCAAATGCTTCAGTGAGTGACAAGAAAACGTGTCATGACTCAGCTTGTCATGTTTATCCTCATTCATTAAAGTACCCACTTCTTTCTATTTCTAAGAATATTCAGGAACACGTGTTCTCTATTCATATGAACACAGTGTCATGTTTTTCATCCTCTTCCTGCTTACAAGCATTCTTTTCTGGCAAAAAACTAAAACCTGAAAAATCCAGAGGATGGCATCAGAAGTTGTTTGGTTTGACTGAAGCCTCAGGCAGAATCTCACACAGGGTCTTATTAGCAATTCATGGCTCATGTGTCTGGTTTGAGATGATGCTAATTTCTGACTCTGTCCAGTGAGGTCAGACGTCTCCTCAATCAAAGACTTTCCTGAGAGGTGTGCATAATTTCTCCAGCTTTCTCCATGTTTGGGCTCCCTGTGGAAAACACTCATGTACAATTCACGTGTTCACACGAGGCTATAAATACGACCATGACATCAGTACCTAAGGAAACTCAAGAACATTTTTGTTCTCATTAGACCTTGTGAGTCACTGCTGCAAGCTTTGACACTGATTTGTCATGCAAAGCTCTCGCCTTGCACTTCTGAATAATGCAGATGACACGTGTGTTTGTGCTCTTGGAAATCAGATAATAACAGAGGTTTTGTCTGTTGTACCTGATACCTGAGGATGCAGGGCGCCCATCAGGTGCGAGTCGTGCTGCTGTTGTTGTGTATGTTTGAATGAGGTCAGTGACACCTTATTGACAGAAAGAGAAAGGCAGTGTTTGACTTCAACCACCTCCCCGCCTCCCACCTACTGCTGTTTATCCTAAGTCAGGGAGCCGCCTTCATCTACTGTGCCTGTAACCGTGTTTGCCCGTGGAAGCAAACTGTCATCATGAGAGAGCGCACATATGTGCACGGCTGTCTTCTTCACACTGACTCATGTTCTAATACTGACGAGGGGTTGGTAAGGTTTACTCATGTGGCTTGGATGCATCATGCAGTCTGCTAGACAACGCCAGTGTTTGTTGGGCACAGTGTCTGAGTCCTCCTATAAACACACCACAGTGCTGCCTGTCTGTCATGTCTGCCGTTCGCACATATCTGCCCTGTGGTCCCTGCTAATAGGTATTCACAAGGTATCACAAGCCCTGAAATTGCCTAGGCCCTGAAGGTAATTGATGATGCTGTGAAAAACATTCTCAAACCTCTTACTATCTCCAGGCGTACAGTAGGTGAGTGCAGCATGGAAAACATCCAAATGATGATGATGGTGGTGGTTGCATTTCAAAAGTTTGACTCAAACTTCTGCATGAGTTTTTTTTATAATTATTTTGAAAATACTTAAAAATTCCTATCTTTGAGTAAGGATGCAGCTCCTCTTTAGTGCTGTGACTGCCCCCCTCTGGAAGTGAAAAGTACATTGCGTGGAATAATGTCGACTGAAAATGCAAATGCTGTTGAATAACATGGGCTCTAATTGACTTCAATTAAGAGGCACAAATACAGACTGTCTAATTAGGGTTTGTAATAAGTTTTTCCAACAGAACTAAATGATGATTCCAGCTCCGCATTAAATGTGGGTGTTATTTCCTGTAAAACGACATAAACAAAAAATTTCCCCTCATGTATTCTAATTTATTTTAGATCCGCTGTATGGATGTACGTGTTGTGCATTTGCAATATAATGCTTCATTTTTGAGAAAGGAGAAAGGGCTTTGGGGAAATTTAGCAAAAATAACCCAAGAGAGATGGCAGTGATAATATATGATGAGAGATGTGTAAAGTAAAAGCAAAATCTTAAGGGACTGAGGAAAGTAGAGTTCAAAGTCCAGTCAGAGGCGTGTTTGCAAAACAACAATTGTACAGTCACAGTGACGAATACAGATGAGATAAATGGCCAGCATGCACAGTATGGCTTCTAACACACAGTCAAGCAGATGTGTGCACAAACGCAGATACAGACGAGGCGGAGGAGGAGGCGGAGGGTAATTCAGGAACCTCAAAACATGTTAATCCTGTTTTTCTGAGAAACCCTCCCAGCTGCCATCAAGATACGGTTACAACAGGGAGAAGCATTTAGCCGTGGGGCAGAGGAGGAGAGAGGGGCACACAAGAGAAGCTCTGTTACCTGGTCAGCACTTTGAAATCCCAGGATTTACCACGGTGCAGGTTTCCCCCAGACTGAACCGCAACAGAGACAACAGGATAGTGGATTAACTTTAATCCTATCAGTGTTTCTTATGTAGGACCCTGCGAACACCTGTATTACAAATTACCAGGACGTAATGACGCCAAGTGGAGTATGACACTCATGGCCTCTCTGAGCCACTTCCTCAGAGTGCCCAGTAACATCTCAGGCTTCTGCTGATGACCACATTTAGCAGGTCTGCATGGAAGGCACATCACAGGCCACAGCAGGACGCAATTGCTGGAAGAGTTTTACGTAGATGTGCAGGACAGAAGCTGTAGAAGACTAACATGCTGGAACTGAGGGGAGACTTTCACAGAAATGCCTGAAAGAAGACAAAACTCAGGAGTTTTGGGGAGAGGACAATGAAATGAGGACAATGAAAAGACCAATCATGACGTGATATTTCAAGCACACTGAGCTTTTTTTTTAAAAGGATATTCTGTACATCATGGGGAACTCCTTTCTATATTACAGCTAGACTATGTTGCTGTGCTTTGGGAGTCGTCGTAGAAATCGACACCAACAGGTCCAGTGGAGCGATGAAGACTGTTTGCTTGACTTTGAGCCTCAGATCATTACAAACCCCTGCTACCTCGACCAAGGTAAAAAAAAATTAAACCCAGCACAGTGATCTTTGACAGCCTAATACAGGACCTAACTTTACCATCAAGGCATACTACTGCTACCATTCAACACACACCCTCTCAGATAAGACGCATCAAGATTTTCCTGATTGCACGTGCGTACGTGCGCTGACAGGTCATGCTAAAAAATAAAGCAACAGGTTTCCTGGAACAATACCTTAAATGTTTTCATTTGTTTTCATCCTAACACCACCCAGCCTGCTGATAAGAGCACAAAAGATACAGAAGGTATGAAATAGCAACAGATTTGATCCTGCCAGGTTAAAGTGGAGGCATTTGTGATTGTTGTGAATGATCAGCATTTCAGGCAGTACAGGACTTTTATGAAAAAAAAAAATAGTTTGCAATCAACTGCTGGTAAGAAGCGGCTGTTGTGATGCTTGGGCTGCAACATCCAGCCTCGTGGTTAAAGTGGATTTCCCATGACGACACGGTCATGCTGATATACTGGATTCCCCACTGTGATGCAATCACAGACCAGGCCGGCCAGTTTTGTTCCAGGTTTCCTCTGCTAAATTCTAATCATGCACCTGTTACAGGGTTTATATGCAATATAGGAAATGTTGTGTTAAGAAGTTGTTGGTTAATATTCAAATATAGCCTGTGTTGTTCTGTTCTTGTGTCATAAAAACATAATTACACCAACGTTCATGTTGACTAACTTGGTATCAATGTGACCTGAGGGAAATTCTTTTCTTAGTTTTATTTCCTACCTACATTATTTTCTACTTGACCACAAGGGGGCAGTGTCGCAAGTCTAACGACACACCAGCTAGAGTACTGCAGAGCTGAGCAGGTAAAATCTGGTTTACTTCAGCTGGTGCTCTTTATGGTACATTGGTTTATATTTGGCAACATAAAGCACTGGAAAGACACGAGATAGAACAGGGAGGTATAAAACCAGTGTTTTCTTTTTGTCATCAGATTAGAGTTCACATAAGGATTTCTGTCATTGTGTCTGTTTTCTTAATAAAGTTAGATGGTGAATAGCCAGAGCTGTAAATGGGCAACAATGTCAAGTTGAGTGTTGTTTTAACTAGTGTCCAATGTGCCACTTTCTTCCACAGTAACTACTAGTGCTTTAAACAGAATATAATTTCCTCACCATAAATAGCTGTCAGCCAATCTTGGAATTAAGCTTAAGTTCCCCCACAGTGTGTAGGCTGTGTGGTGGGAGCCGCAGAAAGCGTGATGTGTAGTTGTGTGGATAGTCCATGTTACTAACACAGGTTACGTTTGTATTCGTGTTCTCTCAGGTCCTGTGGTGAGAGGCAGGCTGTTTTTTTTTTTTTTCTTTTATTGAAATTTTTTCCTGTGAAAGATATCAGACCAAAGTGTTCACAACCTAAGCAGTGAAGCTGGGCTAGATCCTTTACTTTAATACCTTTTGGTGGTCGCTAAGATGTGGATTGGTGAATAAAATACTTGCTCTTGTTCCACTGAACATGAAAAAGACCCCCCCCC
>OMNW01035332.1:89102-104242 GCA_900303245.1 Selene dorsalis | reverse complement strand
AGTTTTTTTTTTCCCATGTCAGAGGTGAAGGATTATTTCGGGCAAAGGAATTTAGTCTTCAAATGACTGACTTTATGAGCTTGATCTCAGCAACTCCCAGGCAGAATTAAACATTTATCCATGCTGCATGCTTGTACTGGTATGTCAATAAGGATGTAAATGTGAATGAGTTTGAGTGAAGTGCCATGCTATTCCTCAGCAGTGGGGCGGTGGATGCGACCCCACCAAGGAGTACAGCTATTGGCCAACTGCAGCAGGGGAAAACCGTTTACCACATCTCTGTAATCCTGAAAGAAACACAGGAAGATGCACCGGCATCTGTGCTGGGAAAGGGCCGGGTCACCCACACCCAGGTGGACAACCGCCAGCCAGGAGCAGAGATGATTAGCCTAGTGCCAATGGAGAGCAGCCCCAGGCTGGGCAGGGCACGACACGAGCTCGACAGGTGGCCCTCCCTGAGCTGTACAGGTAGAGCTGGGAGGCAAAAAGAGGAGGTAGTTGTGGAGGAAAATGAGGAGGAGCTGGAGGAGGTGGCGGGGGAAATGAAGACAGACAGGTTTTTGACACAACCCTCCAAGAACTTAGGTAACTCCACACAGAAAGGCAGAGACGTGGCGGCGTTGGACACCCAGGAGCAACGTATTCGGAGCTCCACATTACGCTCTGTCACTGTCCACTCTAAAGGGCTCGTGTTTGGGGAACATGGTCCTTTTACAAGACACAGCTCTCTGCCAAGGGCCGTGTTGCGAAGGCCCCGTCAGGAAGAAGCCCTGCTGGGCAGGAGGACAGTGAGCATGTATGGCGACCCACTCAAGCAGCAAAGAGATTCTCAACCTGAACAAGACAGACCGCTGCGTCGACCCAGGAGTGTGTGCATGCTGGCAGGCCCAGGCCCAGTCCTGTCGGAAACCCGGACCGAGCAACCCTCCAAGAGGGCAGGCGTTGTGGAAAACAGCCAGCAGTACAGGAGCAGGAAGGCTGAGTTGAGAGCAGTGGATGGCCTCAATCCTGTGGTGGCTCAGCGACCTTCAGTGTCTGTTGAGGTGACCCCCAGGGTCCGGCAGAGTAGCTCGAGGGCCAGACCTGTGAGCATGACAGTGCTGGAGCTACGAAAGAGGGGATCTGATGATGAGATAGACAGCCAGAAGAGCGGCCGCACAAGCAGTGATGGAGGTTTTCTCAAAGGAGGCTTCCGTTGGAGGCTTTTTGGCAAAGGACCTCCAGATAAGACCAAGGAGAAGGATGGTGACACTGATGTCTCATCTTCCCCCAAACTCAGCAAACCTGATGCTCCAAAAAGTACACTGAGCAATTTAAGACGGAGCCTCAGCCTACGAATCAGGAGGACTCGGCCCCGGGACAAAGTTGCTTTAGGCTTTGAAGGAGAGTTAAGCCAACGCTCTCGGACTAAAAGTATCTCTGAGCAGACAACAATGCCTGCACGGCCTTTCTCGTACCTCACAGGGAGAATGCTTCCAGCTTCTAATGAGTACATAGATGATGGGGGCATGCAGTATATACAGTACCACAGCAGGGGGAAAGTCAAGGTCATGGAAGTGCCCCTCTGTCCAACAAAACTGTCCTCCAAACCAGTTCAGGAAGAACCAAGCATATGGCAGCTCATAGCCAATCGTTTCAGGAGGAAAGAGCAGCCATACAGTGGCAAATGTGAATACCAGCAGTCCCAGAGCAAAGACACTGGCCAATCTCCCCTAGCTGGGGATAATAAGTCAGAGCCGGTCTCCATAGAGACTCTGGCAGGCAGTGACTCCCACAAAGGTCAAGGTAAGACCTGCGAGATTGCTGAATTTATTTTGCAGCTCAGTTCTCCATTTTAGCTCCTCGATCACTGCACAGAAAGTTGCAGCTCAAGAGAAACATAGAAGCGTGTGTGTGTGTGTGTGTGTGTGTGTGTGTTTTCAAGGAAAGACAGGCAAATGAAAAACACATGGGGAACTGTGAGTTTGGATGGCATTCAAAAACGTCTGGTTCCAGAGAGCTCTTTTGGAATTTCTATTTTGGGTGCTTTACTTCTCCAGTGTTTTTCTTGTGTGAACTGCCTGTACGTATGAAATTACTCAGTGATCACTTTGCTTTATATAAGGTTTTTGAAGTTTAGTGAATGAGTAGGTGGTTACAGTAAATTTAACTCAGTTTTTTTCTCATTTTACAGTGACCACACATTGTAGTGGTTTACTTGAAAGGGATATAACTGTGTCATAACACACTTCCAGTTCTGTCTTCTGTGTCACCAAGACACAGGACATGGGAGTGTTGATAATGCTGTCTGTTGGCCTCACAGAGAGACACATCTTAAAGTAGTAGCATTAAAGCAGTTAGTGGCTGTAATCGGGATGTGTTTGGAAGCCTAGGAAGGCTAAATTAGGAGGGCTTACATGCTATAATGATGGGGAGAGGAGAAGAGAAGACGACTTAAGCACTGTGTTTAAAGGTTAACTTTGACAGCCGAGGGTGTTTGTCCAGTTTCCAGGATGAGCAGAGAGAGAAGCAAATATTTGCAGCTCTTTGGATTAATGGCTACAATTTGCTCCTTTTTTTGGTGTGTGTCAAGCACCAATTTCACACCTTTACACAAAGACCTAATTAGTCATCCATGACAACTTAACAACTTCTACCAGTGTCAGGTCGAACATATGCTGTGTTCATTCTCATTAAGCCAACCTTTGAACCATCAAAGCATATGTAATTCTCTAGCTAACATAAACCACGTAATAGGTGCTGAGGTCAACTTTGTTGATCTCTCGGTCTGTTTGTATTTGCGCATGACATGTTGCCAAGGATACCTTTTCCTTTGCGGTGGACTGTGAAGTCATACAGTATCAGTCCATTTATTCCACTGCAGGCTCAGTCAGTCAGACAATAGGAATGTAGGTGTGCCGATCAGCCCAAGTAAGGTTAGGTGTTCAATGCCCTGGGCGGGACTTGGTACCTGTTGTTACCTGCATAAGTGTTTGCTTCTAAATTAAATCCAGAAAGCTGAAGCCCCAGCCGTCCCACACAGCTAAAACAAACACATGTGCATAGCTTCTTAGTTTAGTGTGTTGGAGAAGATTGCGGGGGAGGGGAGGTAACAGGATGAGGGGGTTTGAGGTGTGGACAGACTGTGTCCCCACCCCCACCTGTGGATGAACAAAGCCACTTTGTCGTGCCTGTGGATGCGTGATCATCCACGGGATGAGTGATCAGTGGACCGTGTGCTGAGACGGGGGGCTCTCTGGGGGTCTTTGAGTTTGAGGAAAGGTCACTTGGCAGAGGTGGCCAGCAGCACACTTATCTCGTGAGGGTGGGAATGGGTCTGTGGGTGGAGGTTTGTGATAAGCCTCAGTGTAGGGTGTCAACAGGATCCAGCAGATATGAAAGTTCTCACTGATGCATATTTATTCTGACTTGCCTTAACTTGCCATTATGACAATTTGAAGAAAATCCCCCATGTGTGTGATCCATCTTCCGTTATCTTGAATCAGATTATAAAATTTATTCATGAATTCCTTTTGCTTCTTTTTTTCCTCTCATTTTGGCTATGTCTCATTTGATACCA
The DNA here is from genome assembly GCA_900303245.1 of Selene dorsalis. Taxonomy (NCBI): domain Eukaryota; kingdom Metazoa; phylum Chordata; class Actinopteri; order Carangiformes; family Carangidae; genus Selene; species Selene dorsalis. The sequence goes on along the minus strand of OMNW01035332.1, from coordinate 100,683 downwards.
TTTCCTGTGGATCCCTGCCAACAGTATTTCCTGTATCAACCTCACCTTGTAGTTGGAATCAGCCTGCCTGCCTGAAAAATCTGCAGATTGAGAATTAATTTAAAAAAGACGCATTTGTTTGTGTCTTTCATAGCAGCAGAGATGGGTGAGCCAAACTCCCAGCATGTAATTATGTTCAAGATAAACAGACACTTTCAAGGAAATTTGGACAAACAGTGACACTGTGATAATGCCCTCTCACCTGCTGCAGGAGACGTGCGGGGACAGAGAGATATTGTACTGTGTGTAGCACAGTCTGGGCATGAACAGAGAGAAATCTGTTAATATCCGAATGTAATTTGTATTTGAGCATCTGCCACTGTGAATCTCCTCTCGGGTACATTTTATTCTTCAGCATTGTGGTTCAGGAGGTGAGCAGCATCCTGCTGTTCTCGCATCTAGAAATGTTTAGCTTCTAGCAACAAGTCTACAAACTGTTGAATTTGTTGGGGATTTGGGTAGGGGTCTACAATTTGTAGCTCTAAGCTGTTTCTCTCTTTAATTCACCATTGATTGCTTCCATCAGTTTGTTCTCTTGCACTGCTCTGTGTAGCCAAAAAATATTAAGAAAAAAAAAAAAAAAGATAAGCCAAGTTGGACACATTCCTCTTGTAGCACCACAAATTGAGTCAATCAACATCAGCATTGTTCTGCAAGACTTCTTAAAAAACCTAATTTACACAGCTCATCTTAAGTGGGAATCCTGTTTGAACCAGGGTGGTCGATTTATTTCCGGGAAGTGATCAATGGTCGTCTGCAGACAACACATGGCTTTAAGAGCTTAAAGTAGGGCAGGCCATCCAGACCGCATTAGACTGGCATGGCATGAATATTTTTACCTTGTTCTCTGCCGTTTGTCTCTCTCACGTAGCTGCTTTGATAGAAATAACAAGAGTGGTGTTTGGGAGCTCAGCAGAACAAAGACATGGGCTCTTGCTGTGAATCTGGCTTTGTAGATCAGCGCACAAAAGGAAGATGCTACGGGACCATTTTGTCAAGACGTGGATGATAAAAGTAGTCAAAGAGGGATTGTTGGTTGGTCATGAGGTTTGCCAAATCAGGGAAGTAGAATTACTAATTGGTAGCTAAATTCATGCACTGTAATTTATGATAGTGGGAAAGCACGGTTGGAAAGTCGGAGTGTGGCAGAGTGGAAGTTTCGACTTCAAGGTTTCCCAGAAACCACTTCAGATTCACTGCTACATAGAAATCTGTGCATGTGCACGCTTGCACCCACACTCAAATAACCATATGCACAGGGTTTCTGCTCACATTGCATTTTTTTTTTACCCTCATGAAAGGGAATAAGTGGGAGAGGAGGAGGAAGAGGAGGGGGTGATTGTGCTTTGCTAACCTCAGTCTGAATGGTCATTTTTATCTGAGTAGACATGAGCAGTGAAGTGAAAAACCTGACAAACAAGCTGGCAACACAGTTTTGTCCTCGCAGAGACAAAGACACTGGTGTCCTCTGTAAGCATCACAAAACGCTGGGGCTTTCTGTTTCCATAGGCATTCTGGGACACAGAGAAGTGGAGGATGCTCATATTTAAAGAATGACGTAACACAGACCACATGGATTCAATTTGGACTTTTTTTTTTCTTAGCAGGCGACCAAACTGGTTTGTACTGTCGCTGCTCCAAGGTTGGCAAAATCTGGTCTAACCCTTTCATATGATAAACTCTGTCAAGGGTTTTGTTTGTGACAGGAAAAATATGAGGTGATTCCCTAATAAATATATTTTTATGTTGTGCAAACTGCAAAATGCATGTGTGTGTTGGGTCCATGCAAAAGTGCAGCCAAAACCTCCATTTATGTGTTGGCTTTGGATGACACTTAATTGCCCTGTGTTGTTATCCTAGGATGGGCCTTTGTTTGAATGTGGCCCTCTTCTAAAAGTTTAGACTGGACAAATGGGAGAAAAACATCAATGCATCTTGTTGCTTTTTTTCCTGTTTATTTTCTAAATATGACTTTTTATTGTTTCCGTTTAATTTCTCAGCTCATTGCCCCTGTGTTAATGTGGGGTCTACTGCAGCAAGTGCTAAAAATGGGAACCTTTCAGTGTGTTTGTGTAATTGCCGGATTGTGACTGTTACATTTTTACCCAACCTCTAGTTATGTTTAAAAAAAAAAGACATGAATGAAAATTATCATATAAAGTAGATGAGCACATATGGGGGACTAATCACAGGAAATCTAAGGTAATGAGACGACAGTTTTATCTGACATCGGCTCAGAGCACTGTGACCTGCGCTCGGTTTCCTGCACTTAAAGACTGACTCAGATGGGTGTCCTCTCTCATGTCCCAACATGTCAAACCCACACTGAGAGGGCTTAACGCGGGGTGTGCTGTTTAAAGACTACTCTGCCCCACACAATGCTCGGTGAAAGGCCCTTCTGTCTGGGATTCACTCCTCTCCTCTCCCACAACAAGTGAGACACCCAGAGCAGCACCAGGCTCTTTGTAAATGGAGGTTAGAAATAAGTAAACATTTTAGTTGAGGGTTTCTTTTTTTTTTACTTACTATAAAAGGGTTTTTTTGGCTCAGGTCTGCTCAGTTATGAGTCATATGTGCTTTTAGCATACATTTAGAAGAAGAAATAGAACCATGTGTTATAGTGACAGTGGTTACTTTACTCTTTATGCTGTCATTCTTTTCATATTAGCATCACCGAGGGCGCAGATGGAAACCACCGCTCCAACAAACAGGCTTAGACTAATGATGACTCCCTTTTTGCTGGATGAACACTTTAATTGTTATGGTTTAGACATGAGAGGAGGTTGGTTTTGCACACCTTGTTGTCTGGAGACAGGCAGTCTACACTCCCATATTAGAGATGATATCTTCTCCAAAGGGAGGGGGGGTCCAGATGATGACAAAGCCATGTTCCAAAACAGGAAGGTAGCTTTTTGTTCTAATGTTTGTTATGACACATAACAGTGTACTCCAGTTTAGCGGGAAACGGACAAAGCGTGTGTAGTTGTCATTTGTGTGTGGTTGTGTGTGTTTTTTGTTGTTGTTGTTTTTATTTCTCAGGGTTTGTAATCTTGTATTCTTTATATCACTACTCTCTTTCAAAGCATAATGATCCAGTCCATCTTGAAATGTCACTGGAAAATCCAACAAGTCCAGTCAAGCCCGTTAATAGCTGCCTTTTAAAGTAGATTAACTAAATCCCCTTCAGAAATTGCACCGTGTTGAAACCTCATTGAGGTAGCCTGTATAGATTGTATTTAACAGAGATGTTTCACAACTCCCTGTTGGCAGTTGTATGTGTTTTTTAGTTGTAAACACACAATCAAAATCAGACCTGAGAAAATTAGTCATAGGGAGATAGAGAAATCTCTATGGACTGGTTATGTCTTTGAATATGCTTTAGGTCCACAGCCAACAATTGATGTCGTTGTTGTTCATCCCTCTGCAGAATATTTTCTCTCTTTATCATTTTATTGATCAAATGTCAGAAAAAAAAATGTTGCCAAGCCAAATATGCTCCAAATAAGTCGGCTTATTGAAATAGCTTGTTATGTCTGAGATTCCATTCCAACCCACAGTTATTCAATTTGCCATAGGAAAACCATCCAATGTTCTCACTGAATGACTCAGATGATTAATCTGGTATTAAAATTGTTGCAGATTAATTTTCTGTTGATGGATGAATTGACTAATCATTGCAGCTCTAATGTGCTTAGCTGTTCATTCTGATCAAATCTTATAGTAAAAAAAGAATATGAAAACAAAAATGGCTTCTTATGAGGGAATCGGTCACTGGGGGTAATGGCAGAAGTAAAGGTCACATTGTGCCAGGTTGAAAGGCTCTGTCCTACTAACCATTTTACCCTATGATTCATTGCCTGCTGTTGCAAATGACTGCAGGTCTACACCTCTGTCTATAGAGTTATGACACAGTCCTGCTGGTGAACTTGTGTTTGTGAGAAGGGGAAAACAAACAATGTGAAATAACACTGAATATTCTGTTAGAAAAATAAGTCCCAGTCGACTAAAATGTGCTAGATACCTCGAGAGAGACTTCTCTATTCTATTACATTTGTTTGACAGCCGAAACAGTCTGTCCTAAAAACTTGTTGCATTCACCACAGGCAGTCTGTACACTGCAGCTGTGAAGCTGCTTTACCATCATCCAGTGGGGAAATACTGTTAATGCCATATTATCTGTAGCTGGGGTCAGACAGGACATAGACACACAGATTACCTCTCCCTGCTGCTCGACTTCATTGCTTTTTTGTCCTTCTTCCCTTTTTAGACTCTTTCGTCAACAGCCAGGAATGGACATTGAGTCGGTCAGTGCCAGAGCTGAAAGTGGTGAGTACCTTTTTTTTTTAAAAATATGCATATATTTTTAACAACCCCTCCCTAAGAGGTTCATCCCTCCTGATCGATTTAAATGTCAGCCGGGGGGTGTGTTCTGTCCATGTAACACTGGTTCTGCGTTTTACACGAAAGAGAAGGAAGAGTTGAGAAATTGGCTGGACTTGTCTCTGGCTCGTAGTGGGTGATTTTTAATGAGATGCGTTGGCATGGAGATTGCAGGGCGGTGTGCAGCAGGACGCAGGATGAGTGACAGTTTTGGGCTAGGCTCGTGACACGTCCTGGGTCTGATCCCACGCCGCCACTGGAGCACTCGCACAGCCACTGCCAAATGCACAGCTAACATCCTCACATGATTTAATGTCTTCCACCCATAAAGACAAGCAACCTTGAAAAACCACACTTCACTATCCTACCAGTCCAGACAATAGTTCCATGTGGGGTGTATTCATTGTTGTAGCACCTTGCAAACGAGGAAACTTCAATGGAAAAAACAGGAGGGAAATTCACAGGCAGCTCAAAGACTAACTTGCTTTTTTCTTTTTCTTCAAGTACTTAAAATGCGTCTGTTTCTTTTTATATTTCTGAGGTGTTAATTGGCAGCTTCCACACAGGGGTTCGTTAAATGGACCTGGAAAGGCTGAATTAGGTGTTGCAATACAGCAATCCTTTTTCACAGCTGTCAAAGAGTTACTGTTCAGCAACAAGGTCATGCTGAAAAGAAACAGGTCATATGTTTGAGAAAGTTTTTCAATACGATAGCGACGTCAGTTCCCTCTCTGAGGTCAAAACATTTCTTGCAGATTAGTTGAAACGATGATCATAATCGCATGAGAATAACTCTGAAACATGTGCTGCACCCTGCTATTGTAGTTTCCTGATGGCGGCTTAACTGTGGGCAAGTCTGTTTTTTATTGCCGCCCTTTGATAGTCAAACCCACACTCTTTAATACTCTCAGATCTGGGCTAAACATCTGCAAAGAAGAGTAAAAGTTCTGCACTGGGATAATGCTGATACGGCAGTTTGATTTCATGAAGCCTATATAGCAGCAGGTCCCAAAGCTGAGCAGTTAAAGCACCAGGAGCACTGGGGCTGTGGTACGTTCAAAGTCAATTTCTGTTGACTCATAGCTTTCACCTCACACAGCCTACAACTTTTGCTAACTTAAAGCTTATTCATAGTTTATTCTGCTTGAGTACCTCCTGATATATACATATATATACACACATGTCCATTACAGAGAGGATAGGCTTGGAAAGACCTTCAACAGATCTTTTCTCTTGTGCCTCAAATGTCCCTATAATTAGAACCATACCTGACTTTAACACCCACTAATGATCTGGAGAAGAAGAGGTGGTGGTGGGTAGTGGAGGAGGAGGCGAGGGAGGAGATGAGGCATGTTGCTGCCTTTGTTCTTCCCAGACATGCTGGCATCATCAGCCTACCCTCTACCATGCATCACCCTGAAGGCGCTGTAGTGAGGCCTGGTCTAAACACCAGGGACAGGAAGCAGGGGGAAAGATTGCAACCAAACAGATGAGCGCTAGAGGACTTTCCTCTATAATGTTTCAACCTCATGTTGCGTCCACGTTTGTTGTTTTTGTCTTTTTATGGTTTTGCAAACCAAATGTACTCTCCATTTCTAAGGATGCAATACGTTCATCCCAAGAAATGAACACAGGAAGTGAAGTTTTTCCTCACGGCTTAGAAAGGGGGGGAGTGAGTCTCCTAGCAACGGTTAGAAACATGTCCGACAACCCGAAGAAGCGTCCAAGACAGGGTACAGAAGTGGACTATATGATAGACTGGAAGTGAACGGGCATACTCGCCACTGTTATTTGCATACGTGTGTGTCCGCAGCCTCAGCCGCAGCCACGTTCAGGCAGGCAATTATGTTTTGCTTAATGGTGCCTGCATTCATGTATGTGTGACTGCCTTTACTGCCAGACACAGCATGAAAGTGCTGGTAGTGTTTTTGTAATTAGGTAGAATTCCTCTAGGAGTTGACAGAAGTTACGCACTATTGCTTGAACAAGTTGGGATGTGATTTACCAGAACTGACAATAACCATGATAAACACACGATCATACTGTGATGGTACATGTTAGACATTGTAGACATTCTGTTTATCAGTCCATCAGCCCGCAGTTTCACTATCCCTCGACTTTAATTGATTTGTGCTTTGGTACAGTTACACACACAGATCGAGTCCAACCCATTTTCCAAAAGAGAAACAAAACACACAACAAAAGAAAATTGTTGATGTTAAAGATGAATTTGATTGATGTCACACTTACAAATTATCTATAGAAATCACAATGTCATTATCTTGAATTCCTACAGCCACAATAATCCTGCTGTAGTGAAAATATGTTAGCAGCTCTATTAGAAACTAATGTGTCAGCTTTTGAGTTGTCAGTCAGCCTCTCGTCATGCTGCCTTTGCCTGATGTCTTTGTCAGACAAACAACAGCCTTTTGAATGAAAAAAATGAGCAGATTTCTGTTACTCCATTCATCCTGTTAGAAAAAAATCTTCATTTTTCAGTCATAGTGCTTTTGATGCAACACCTTTCTCAAATAAATGGTTTAAAATCTGATCTGATCTGTGGAATGACCATTATGATTGACCTCAAAGCTTCACTCTTGACCTTGGAAGAGCAGTCTGACCAAAAAAATAAAAACTTACATTATATTTCCAACACTTTCAAACACATTTTGTGGCCATACTCAAGAATATCCGCTGCTTTTTTTTCACGATTATGGGCTTTTATGTCTAGATACTCGTGTGGTTTGTACCTGTCAGTAATAACAACATTTTCCTCTTGGCCTTGCAGGGGATCGTGGGAAACCTGTCCAGTGGGAAGTCTGCCTTGGTTCACCGGTACTTGACAGGCACATATGTGCAGGAGGAGTCTCCTGAAGGTAAGAGTCTATTGGAGGTGTGGGATCAAGACGGGACTATAAACACGTCATACTCAAACATAAAGGTTCAGATCAATACGGCGCGTGCACGCGACCGGTTCACTTCACAACTCGTTATATAAAACACATTGTCGCTGGTGAGCGAAAACCTTCAATTTTCATAGTGTCAGTCTCTCGCAATTGAGGTGTAGCCCCGTTATTAGCTTGATGATGCTTTTCAAAAGCATCAAAGTGTAATTACACAGAAAGCTGCTGCCTGCTAAATTAGTTTTCTCTTGTTTTTCACAAGAAGAAAGTCAAGCATGTTGGCACTGATTGCAGCGCTGCACAGAGGGATAGCCATATTAGGAGGGCTGTATTAGGATATTTACTTGATGCATGCTGCCGGTCGCCTCGTGAATATTTTTCCAATTAGTTTGTGTTGAAATGTATCTAGCTTCCAGTTGCCAGGATTGATAATTGGTTTGATTGAGTTTAAAAGTTTCCTTTTAATTCCTCCCCTATAACTGCAGAGACGATAACAAAGCATGACATTTCCAGTAAATTAGGGCTGTGAAGATTATTCATTGTTAAACATGAAGGTAAAACTAAACCCTGTTCTCTGGAAAAGTTTTTATTTTATCGCAGCCATAAACCATTTTCTCCCTGGATGTCCTGAGCCAATTGAACGTGTTCATAAGGTCCCATCTCCAGAGACAGACCCCCCCCTGCCAGATTAATTGACTGGTAAAATATGAAAATCTGATCTTCTTCAGTTTATCCGTGAGATCATAATGAGAATGTGCCCTTCTGGCCTGAAAGGTAAGGCCTCCTCTCAGAAATCCACAAAGGTGTTGGCAAACCCAGAGTTAACTGATGATCTTTTAGGGGTTTGCAGTGTTTCGTTTTAGTGTAATTATAGTGAGGATGAGACATGAAGCGCATAATTAGTTTCTGGCATTTTCCTGCACCGGGGGAGAAAAATCCTCATAGCTTAATTAGTCCTTGAGAAACCAATGGTGGAAATGCTGGAAAAACAGAACAAGCATTTGTTGCTGTAATCAGGGAAACATGTCAGCTCAGATACATGCCCGTGTCCCTTTTCACATCGCTGCGCGCTGTGTGTGTCTCATGATCGGCAGCTGCTCAGGCTTTCTTGTTTTACGCGCTTTAAACACTGGCCTTACTCCAGATTGGGTATATTTACATTGCAGAGGCATTGCCCAGCAAGAGGAAGGTTCAGCTGCGGCTGTTTCTTCACAGTTTTGTTCCTGGGCTTTTGCTATGATATCTGAAAAAAGGTACTGGGCTGTGTTGCCATGGCAACACCGGATGGAGCTCCGTTGGATTGTGGCTCTGTGTCAAGGTCTGAGCCTCCTTGTAAGCAGAGTATGCTTGCTGCGTGTTAACCATGCCTACCAACCTACCGTCTCTCTGTAGGCAGTCTGGAGGGTTATTAGTCACCTCCTTTCACATGTGGCCGAACAACAACTTCATACTTACTTTCCATCACGCCTAAAGAAAGAAGCAAGACAGCAAGGTAGTGTAGCTTTGTTCATTCTTAGAACTGGCTTCTCTACATGTGTAGCATTGACTCTCTTACTGGAGACAACGGCATCCTGGACGATTATGTAACTGAAATGTTTACTTCAAATTCCTCACGTGTTTTTGCTGCAGCCGTACGCTCTCATTACAGATGTTAGTTTTTTAGAGTCTTCTGATAATCAATTGTGGCGTACATATGCATTACCTGCTTCTACACAGACAAACTCTGTATTCTGATAAATCTTTGGTTTTCTGAGTCATTCTGATCCTCTCTCTCTCCCTCTCTCTCTCTCTCTCTCTCTCTCTTTCTCTCTCTCTCTCTCTCTCTGTATGTGTGTACCATTCCAGCCAACTGTCAAAAATGGCCTCTCTCCCACTGGAGCTGCTGACAAAACACAAACTGACAGCCAGACCCCATTCAGTGTACGCGTGTGTGAGTGTGTGTGTGTGTGTGTGTGTGTGTGTGTCAGTGGGAGAGAGCAGGGTGGACAGTATGTGTTAGATTTTGGTTGTTCTTTTCTTCCTCCTCAAACCTACAGGCTTTAAACTAAACCTTGTCTGTCTGTGCTGTTTCATGTAGATCAACAGAGAAGAAGCTGTTGTTGCTCAAAGAGCCTCAGGCCGTGACTAAAGATCCTCGATGTAAAAATCCACATGATTTTTTTTTCTTCATTTATTATGATACAAGATATATAATAAGTGAACACCATGAGTGAGCCTGGTCAGACCTGGTACTGATCAGCTGTGGGTTCAGGTGTGAAGACAACCATGATGCATTCAGGAGACTACAGTCCTTTAGCAGAGTGTCTCTGCTGCACTGAGGGGCCAAAGTCTGCTGACGTCCTCTGATTATGAATTGAATTTATTTGACATTTTTCATGGATACAACATTATCGTGTGGTAAAAGCTGTGCTCTGTGCATTACATCAGTCAACCCCTCCCTCTCTCGCTCTCTCGCTCATGTAACCGACAACACATGCCGGGTTAATTACATTTCAAACAGGAAGTGAGATTTGATTACAGGTGATCAGTTTTACAGCAGGTGTGAACAGACACTCAGAGCTGACCACTGTGATCAGATCACAGAGCACACAGGTTAACACCAGGTGTGAACAGGTCTGAGTGGTGACTCAGCCACAGTCTAATAAGAACAGACTCAGAGTTTCAAGCATCACAAACCTACTGATCCAATCCTGTCAACTTGTAGGGACAGGGGGGCGGAGCTAAAGAAGGCCAAAGTTTAGCAGTAGCACAACCACTCACACTGTATCAGTCGGTCTAATATACAATGTATAGAAACAGATCAGTCAGATGACTCCTCCCCGTCTTCTCTCATTGGTTGCTTCCTCTCACGTGGTGTCACTCTAACATAATTGGAGCCAGGTGATCTTGTCCAAAGTGACTCCATCATTCACTCACTGCTCGCTCCCTTCACTGTCCAGAGACAGAGGTGAAATGACAGTGTGTCTGCAGCGGCTGGGTTTGATTGGTGGACACGTTTACACACAAACACAAACGTCCTTAGTTTTGCAGGTTGGTTGATAATGAATGTGATCTATGTTTTGTGACTGTGTAACCGTGAAGCTTTGTGCTCCTGTTGTTCAGACACCAGTTCAACTGCCTGATACACTTTGCTCACCTCACTAACCCAGTGTTATATAGTGAAAAAACAGTGACTGTGAGCAGTGTTGTTCTGAACGTATCCAGGCCTGTAGTGTTTATGACGAGGTGGTGTGGCCAGGAATAATGGTGCAAAAGTTAAGACAATCTCCACCTGCGCTCATCTTACTGAACATACATGTCTTATTCTAACCGCTACATGACATCTCAACTCATTCTACAACATAATGGATTATTTTCTATTTATGGTAAAAGTGTATCCGGCCAAAATGTCCGCCTCTACATGAAGCCTTCTGCTCGAAGCGCACTGTTAATTTACATGTTATTTCTCATGTTTTCATCATGGTGGATACTTTAGAACTAATGAAAGTATAATGATGTTGAGCTAACTAAGATTAGAGTATGTAAATCCACTGTTATGACACACTGTGACTGACTGAAAATGTGTTTTCTCTTTTTCCAGCTGGACTTCATCGTTCCTGTGATTCCAGGCTTCGTACCAATGACTGTGACCAACTGTATTTATCAGAGGCAGTTACTGGGGCTCCCGATCCAAAATGTTCATGTGTCTCTCTGTAACTGCCATGAAGGCAAAATAATGAGAGGGCTAGTTTCTTCCAACTCTCTCTCTTTGTGATGATTTTACAGTAAATCCAGGTGAACTCTTTGTCCTTTATTTATGAGTCTGCTGTTTTTGTCAGACAATGTTACATATACAACATTAGGTCCAGACTTGGTTTTGAACTAGAGTCTATCAGACAACAGCCTCTGTCAGAGGACCCTCACCACGTACTGGACTCCACCCATGGAAAACATGACCTGATGAGATTCACATGAAGACCCAACCATCTGGGCTCTAATGTGTATCTGAGTCAAACTCTATAGGGAACCACTCAGTCAACACACCAACATCTCACTGTTCATATCTTACATTGCTTTTTTACTATGAAGTCGCTGACAGCCTAGATCCAGTGAAAATCAGTGTAATGTCCCCTCATGAATAGAATAAGATACACAGTAAACAAATGAGTGGGGTGAGGGTGTGTTTACTCCAGCAGACAGTGGAGAGAGGTGGAGTGTGTGTGCATGACAGACGTCTGGCCTAATCGCCTCGCTGGAGGAAGTGGGACGTGAAATCCACC
>OMNW01035332.1:78003-89082 GCA_900303245.1 Selene dorsalis | reverse complement strand
CGCTGTCAAACACACACACACACAGATCACTCACAGTATATGATGAGCGTCAACTTCCAGTCTCTATAGAAGACGAACCCATCTGTATTTCACACACACACACACACACACACACACACACACACACACACACACACACACAGTACCGCAGACACAGCATGTGGTCTTGTCTTCTACCCTCATTTCTCCTTCCAGGAATTTAGAAAAAAAAAAACTCCCAGGAAATGATTTTTTGCAACAAAAAAAAGCAAAATGACAAGATCAGACATGTCAATAACACAAGCGACACATTAAAGGCATGTACACATCAAAGGTCACCTCTGGTCAGATATTTAAAATGCACAGAGACATCAGTTTGTCAGATTCACTCAGTGTTTACTGAACACATTCTTCATGCATATATTGTGTATTATATATGCAGAGTGTGTGAGTAAGCCCCCATGTTCCACTGTGATATACTGCTACAAAGCCTGGCTTTGTTTCTGAGGGATGTGTGGTCTGCAGCGCTCTGCTGCCATCATGGCTCCCTCTGTATCTATAGAGTGTCTCACTCTGCCAGCTCACTCCTCAAGGATTCATGGATGAGGGATTATTTAGTCTTACTACACACGCTGTGCACCATGCTGATGATAACCAAGATGTTTAAAGGCAGAGGACAAATTAGAGGTCTCCACAGTAAAGCAGCTCTCCACTGACCTTACTCTGACCTTTACATCAGGCCTGAGGGCTGGACCCCCACAGTGAGGGGGGCTGGTGACTCTGCTGGGCTGTGGGGGCATTTTCATGGCATGGCTTGGGTTCATGTATACATAGAGAGGTCACTGCAGATCAATACAGCATTGATCAGACTGATCACCTTTATACTGTGATGAACCATGATGGGGGTGGTCTCCATCCACACAGCAGGAGGGGTCTGATGAAAATGAAAATGATGTTTACTGTCAGCTGGTCTGATGTCAACACACGCTCTCCACCTCCATCATCACCAGCACCTAATGATGGAGTATGATGTTCCTCCTCCAGTAGAGTCCAGAGACCTGGAGAATCAACTCATTCAGATCAGTGAGGCTGCAGCTTGTGAGGCAGCATGATCAGGTCTAACATGTAGGCCTGGCTCCAAGCTTCTTCTTCTTCTGTTTAATTCAGTACTCTTGCTCCTGTCTGCAGGTGTCTTGAGTGGCTCAACACACCGGGGCCCTGTGTAGTGAAGGTACTTAAGCCACTGCAGTCCTCTGCTCACTCTGTGTCTCTGCTGTCCACAGGTATACCACATGCTGCTTTAAGTTATCCTTCTGATTCTCTTCCACACCATTCAACACCTGCGTACACACACTCTTCACTCATGCATACCTTACTCTATTGACTCCATTGATTTCCCCACACCTCATAATGTAAATATTTAATTTGATTTGGTTCAGTTTGGTTTAATTTGGTTCAATAAATCATATTTGAACCTTTACATCTCCTTTTTTGTTGAGAACCTTTGAGCCCGGTCATGACCATGCACAGTTTATTTTATTTATGCAACTTTATATTTGTTATATGAATACTTACACTGCACAACTCCAGCTCCTCGGTGTGTGTCTGTGAATGTGAGTATGAATGTGAATGGAGTGATGCAGCAAAATCTCAGTGAGACTGAATCAGTCAGATTGTTCACTTACACAGCTTTAGATGACAGATCTACTGTACAGCCAGCAGCTGAATAATGTTGCAGCTCCACATGTCATCGCTGCACACTCAGCAGTAATTTTAGTGACCTCACACTGGTGTGAGCAGGTGTCATTACCACCAATGTGAAAAACAATCATACTTATTCATGACCGTGGGTGTTATCGACTTCACCCCAAGTGTGTGTGTGTGTGTTTGAGTGTGTGTGGCTGAGTGGGGAGGACTTGTTCAAAACATGATCTGGTGCACACCTAAGGGCTGCACTCATTTTGGGCTGTCACCCCAGCAGAAGTGGAGCCGCCTGCAGGGGGTGGCTAACGACAGCAGATAACCACATTACCCTGAAGTGCATTTATTACATGCAGCATGGCCGTTTCCAAATCCTTCATGAAGCTTCCAGAAACACCAGCTCAGCCCTGAGCTTGACTCCATTCATTACAGATATGAATAGTCTAATAACGTAATGAAAAGCTGATGAGAGGAAAGTGTTTGGGATGAGATTCAGCTCCTTTTCTTGGAAACGACCTCCCCTGTCTGTGAAAACAGCCTCTCACGTTGCACCAAGGCGGCTGCTGAACGTCGGTGTCATGTGACACTGGTGAGGACACGCAGGGTTTTTTGTGTGTGTGTGCCGGTAATGGAGCAGATCTTTACTTTCTCTCACTTTGTTTTCAGCCTGCGCTTCTATCAGGACGTCAGCTCCTCCGCTCAGATCCACGGTGGCGTCCGGCAGATGTGCAGACTGCGGTGGTATCCTCTCTGTTGGCAGCAGCTGCTTCCTCACAATCACTGTGTCTCTGTGAGTGTTGACAAGGTGTCCCTCTGATACACCACGCATGTCAACTCGAGCACACAGAGGACAATATTAATCATTTAGTTGACAATACGATATATAACTATATATTCTGCATAAGTAATAGTAAAGTAAAATGATCACACATATAAACATTACAGAGGTCAGTAAGGAGCAGAAAGGACACTTCTAAATGTTCCAGACAGAAGAGGGGTTCCTCTTTTTTGCAGTCTCCATTTATCCAACAAATGAAGACAGAATGCTAAAAAAGAGAGAGAGAGAAACTGTGCTTCTTTACTGGTGTAGTCTGAAAATAACAAGAAACAACTAAAATCTGGAGAGCAGAGAAGAGAAGAGAAGAGAAGAGAAGAGAAGAGAAGAGAAGAGAAGAGAAGAGAAGAGAAGAGAAGAGAAGAGAAGAGAAGAGAAGAGAAGAGAAGAAGAGATGGCTGTGTAAGGAGCTACTTTAAATCAGTGTGTGTGTGTTTATTTGTGAGGCATTGACAGAGAGGTGGAGGCTGTTGAGAGAGTGCGCTCAACCTGGATAAAGAAATAAATCTTAAATCTGCATAACAGTAAGAGAAGAGAGAGAGCAGACAAAGGACAGAGATGTGTGTGAATGAACAGAGTGAGCTGATGCTGCAGGACAACAGAGTCTGCTGGACAGGATTAGCAGAGATGATTCTCAGCCACCTTCTATTCTCACATTCTGCAGCAGTGCTTTTTAACACAGTCTCTTTGAAGCCTTGTTAATCAGTGTGCTGTGTGTTTATACTGACAACAGATTAAATCACCATAATGTGAAATGAGTTCGTCATCCCAGAGTATTCTTAAAGATTCTACACTTCTCAGCTCTACGCAGCTTTCTAGTCTCTCAGCTCATTGTTGTAGATTTCACACCCGCTGAGTATCATGTGGCATGATGCAACACAGAGTTTGCCCCAATTCAAAATCACTTTGCGAGACACTGTGGGATTTCAGGCGACGTACGGGCGGTGGAGGAGCGAAGCTGGAACTTTTCACTTCCTCGCCAACGAGAGCAAACGGCCCGGAAGCTGCAGCCTTTTGCGGAGTAGCTGACAACAGAGAGGCAGTGTGGGCCAGGAAGTGAAGTCTTTACCTGCTGCTGAGACATGTCTGTGAAAGAGAAGGTCACTATTGTGGTGTAATCCCCGTCCTCCAGCTTCACACACATACACACAATGTGCCGCCTACAACAACACCATGTAAATACTGGCTGAAAGGGCACCCATAGAAATGTATATGACCTATACTGTATGTCTCTTTATCAAGACTGACTCTGACATACCTAACCCTAATCTTTATATCCTGTAGATTTATAACATATATACCGATAGTAAAATTTGTGTACTAGATGACAGATGTCAATACAATGAATTTGTACAACATGAATATGGTATTTATTAAAACAATATGCATATAACAGTTCTTTATGTTTCTATGTGTGTAAACATGTGGTATTATATATACATACAGTGGGATGCAAAAGTCTGGGGGCCCCAAGTTTTATATTAATGTGAACAGGAAAGCAGGTGGAAAATGAGATGACCTCCAAAAGGCATGAAGTTACAGAAGGCACATTCCCATTACATTTTAAACTATATATATATATTTTTTTTATTTTCCCTCTTTTACATTTTCAAAATGATAGAAAAGGGAAAGGGACCCTGCATAGTTAGTACCCAGTAGCCCCCCCTTTGGTACTATTACAGTGTGCAAATAGTTTAACTTAAGGCCTTTTGGAGATCATTTCATCTTCCTTAACTGTTAACTGTGAACTTAACTGTTCATATGTGTCTATGTGTGGAAACATATCTCCACTCATTCTGTTTATGATATCAACAGGCTGTGGGTTGGATGTATATTTATGTAACGTATGTCTATAATACAAACATAGGCTACATGTCGCCAGTATGGGTTTCATATATAATTTTACATACATTTAATTTTATGAGTATATGTACAATGTAGCCCATAAAGCTGCTTGCTTAATGCCTCACAACCGTTTGGTGCTATAAAATGCAAGACGTTTGCTATGTGGTCTTTTTCCTGCTTTATGTCTGTGTGCAGTAAGTCCATGTTTTCAGGATTGGCTGTATAATTTTCAACCAAATACCAAGGTTGACAAATTGAAACAAAGCTCTCAATCCTATTGTTCAATACCTCCAACTTTGTTTAAGCCTGAATACACAGTTTCCAAAGGTTAATTGTGGTTTAATGTTCAGTGATGTGTTGACATGCTAATGTGTTTATATGAACACTTTATCCATCAAGAATAAATCACATCGTCACTGTCATTTTATGAGAAGAGGTATAAAAAATATTTTATTCCAACTTTATGAGCAACAATGTATTTATATGGATATTCAGTATTACATATTGATCATCATGGTTCATCACAGTATAAAGCTGATCAGTCTGATCAATGCTGCATTACATATGCTATATTTCTATATTTCTGGGCACTGTTACCCTGTGTTTGCTAATGAGGCAGCTTCTCATGAGGGTGTGAGGGCTCTGTGCTCTCTGCAACATGTAAGAAGAGGAAAAGCACTGACTTGTTTGCCTCCAGTGGGTCTTCACTCGCGTCTCTGTCTTCACTGCTCTTATCAGTCTTATTTCCAGCAGCAGCAGGAGGCTCCTTAAATGAGGTAACAGCTCTGATGAACCCACTGTCTGGTGCCGGCCCTCTATCAAGCAGCACATGGACAAAGTTAGCAACGTGTTGCAGTGACAGAGACGGCTATTTTTTTAAAAAACAGAGCTAATAAGAGAGTAACTGGCCATGATACATACACATCACTGGGCCAATAGCTTCATGAAAATGAGTATAACTGTATATTCTGTCAAAAAGCTGAAGACACAATATTTGTTTGTTTGTTTAGTTTTTTAGATTTACATTTAAATGAGAACAACAGATGTATCTAACCAGTACAGAGGCTTAAAAGATGTGAATGAAGACATAAAACCGCTGGATATATTATACACCTCAAAAAAATAACATGAATGTCAAAGTCACATTTCATTTTAATGTAATAAATAAGCTTCAGCAAACAGAAACTGGAAGCTTGTTGTTGATTCTCCTCCTCACCCTTTCATGTTTGTTGTTTGTGTGTGTGTGTGTGTGTGTGTGTGTGTGGGCGCACGTGCAAGCGTGCGTGTCTCCTGTCCAGATGAATCTCTCTCCACTCGGCTGGATGTGTCACTTCCTGCTCTCTGCGGTTGTCATGGAGAGGACAGGGCTCCAGCAATAAAGAGCCATCTGCTGTTGGCATGACCACCTACAGCCCGGCCACCGTCACGGCAACCGTGATTGATAGCCCCCAGAGAGTGACACAGAGAGAGGGGAGAATATGATAAAAAAAAAAGGGAGGAGAGAGAAGGGAAGAGTGCATAGAGCAGGAGGAGAAGAGAGGAGGAGGACAGAGAGGCAGAATAAAGGTGGAGAATAAAGGAGGGAGGAGACAGAAGAAAAGGGAGGAGGAGAGGAGAGAGAGGAGGAGACATGTCCAGATGTCCTCTCTCTCTCTCTCTGTTTCCAAGGGAGACAAATGGTAGAAATGTGACACTGAGAGCCAGTGTATCAATTGCCAGCAAACACACACACACACACACACACACACACACACACGCAGGAAACATAATGACATTCATTCAGCACGGTCAGACAAGCACTACTTGACCAGTTAAACCTAAAATATCCATCATTCAGACAGATAGAGAGGAAGTGATGTCTGTCCTCAGTCTCAGGCTGGTGGTCTGTTCCGTGAAGGAGAGCAGCTCGCTGCAGTCATCTGGTCAGTTACTGCCCCCCTGTGGCTGCAGGGGGCTGCTGTCTCAGGAGGCTAGCCTGAGCAGCAGCAGCCATTACAGCCAGCAGCTCTGTCAGTGTGGAGGCTGTCAGGCAGAGGGGAGCAGAATTTTTGGGATGTTTGCACATTGTGGATAATCCTGGGACGTTTGACAGGAGATTAGCTGCAGCTAGCCACAGACAAGCAGGGTTACCACCTTTGATGTGTGAAAAACTGGGGGGTGGGGGTGGTGTGTGTGTGTGTGTGTGTGCGTGTGTGTGAAGGGGGATGGGGTGGGGAGTGGTCTGATTTAGTTGTGACGTCCCCCTCGTCCATAGTCCCAGTTCAGACCTTTTATCACACTGTTTCACTTGAATCCTTTCTCAAAACTTTAAAAACACACACTCAGTTGTCAAACTACAACAGCGAAGAAATGCACAGCACAAGCAAGCATGTATGAGGAAGGAAAATACATCTATACACATTACAATCATGTTTTGTGCTGAGAACAGTGGCTATTCACTACAACAGTACGTTGTACTTTCACCAAATCAGTGACTCTTGCTACAAAACACACACATCAACCCTGTTTTATCTGCGCTCAAATTAAACCTCTGTTTTCAGATCATAGACAAGACAGACAAAACACCACTGACTGTTCATTACACTATGGAAAAAAATGGAAAACACAGAGAGGAAAAAAAAAACTTTATAAAAATATTTACTCGTTGGTCACAGTTCCATTACTGCACTGTCAGGTCCAATCAAAAGGCAGGCCAGATGCTGTGAATGTAGATCAGTACACATTTTCAGAGTATTGTGATAAACACACAGGTCATGTTTACTGTGATCACCATTTTAATTTAGCATTTTGGCTGGACAATGTTTGCTAAAACGCAGTAAACACCAAGTACAGCTGAGGATGATGGACATACTGAGTTTATGGAGCCAAATCAGCGCCAGTAGTTTTACTTTACAGTAACTTTACACTGAAAGTTCAAGTTTTGATCTTTAACTTTAACTTTAACAACAATGAATTAAAAATGAATAAATCGATAAATATATATGTATATATTATAAAGTGCTGGAAATTTTCTCCAGTTTGAATATAATTTGTGTCATCAATGTAGATAAATAAGATTTGCAACTCCAAAAAATAAGATTATTAAGGTTGTATTGAATGTGTACAGATGTCTAATTGGACGAACCAGAGACTGTAAATAAAGATAGACATAGTCTCTGTGACATCACACATTTCTGCAGATCAGTTTTGAAGCTCAGAGTCAGCTGCTCCACTGTCACCATCTTAGCAGAGTCTGACTCCGCCCCTAACTCCCTACTGATCCACACATGGTCAAAGAGGCGGGGCATCTGGAGCCAGGATGTAATTGTTGGTTTATTTCTTTTATAGAGATGGACATTTTAACATGAGAGCCTATGGAGGCTGACTCACTGTTGGAGACTCACTCTAGTGGTCAGGAGAGGAACTGCAGCTTTTGGTTCTGGTGCTGGCTTCATTTTTCTCATCTTGTTTCTAAAGACACTAATTTAAGCATCCGTTGACTTTGTTACATTGTACTGGGAGATAAGTTTAATGTAACAGTCGTTACATCTTGTAGTCAGTGTTAGCATTAACAGTTTGCTCACCAGTCTTCCAGTGTAAAGTACATCTAATCACTGTTATGGCCCTACAAGCTTCTGCAGGTTGTTTATGTGATTGATCCGATTGATACAGTGTCAACCAGCAGCTGAATCACCACAGTTTCCCTGTGACGACCTTCAGTGGCTTCATCTGTATTATGTCACAATGAATTTCAGATCAAAGGTGATGCTACTGTCTTTTTCTTTCCTAGTGAACATCTTGACTGTTTCTGTGTTCTATGTTTGTGGAACAGATTCATCTGATTCATTTCTAATTAATATCTGAGCCCGATCTCATTTCATCCTATTCAGTTCATCTCATCAAAATCAGTGGAGAAATGGATCAGCCCTGTGAGGTCTGCAGGGGGAAAAATCAATTTCTATGGCAGGAGATGCAAGATCCTCACAGGGCCGGTGTGTGTGTGTGTGTGTGTGTGTGTGTGTGTGTGTATGTGTGTTTCTGTGATAGGGTACTTTTTGGGACAACAGACCATGAATTGGAGACAGCTTATACAACAACTGTTAACAAAATCTATGTCCAAGGTCAGGAAAGGCTGATTTTTAAAAAGGGTTAGGGATCGAGATAGACATGTGATGTTAGGTTTGTATGTGTGTGTGTGTGTGCGCGCTTGAGACCCTGAAATATGACCCAGTGTGTCTGGGTCCATCCATTTCCAGCAGAGGCTGCTGATGGCACTATGTAAGCCTATCATATCGCTTAATGACTCTGAGGTCATCACTTACCTCATCCTGACATCAGGTATCGATTGGCTGACTGAGAGGGGGATGATGGATAGATAAGTGGCCAGACAGATGGAGGGAGGGATGGAAAGCAGAGGATTTTATCAGATGTCTTTCAATTCAGTAATAATCCATATAAGATCATAAAAGAGGACGAGATGAAATGCAAGTTAAACTGTGCTTTCACTCTGCAATCCATCATGGCTGCCTCGTCTTCACTGCACACAAGATGCAGTTTGTGTTATTGTGCTGCTACACACATTCAACATGACATTTTAGGCCAATTGATGTGCAGTTCACAGCCCAATATCACAAATCATGCATTTGCACAAATATATAGTGACAAACTGTAAAATGTATAGCTTCTGTCCTTTGGACCTTAAAGTGGAGAAGGAAAACTGAAAAGGGACAAATAGAAGAAACCTCAGCTAATGGATTTACAGTGTGCACAATGAAGATGACTGTTACCCTCAGAGTTACTAACATCTTTTATCCTTGGAGTCAATTTGACCCCAGCAATTTAAAGCTCCAGAAAATGATTAGAATTAAAATTCTAATCATTTTCTGGACACACACACACACACACACACACACCCCTTTTACATCCAGAACACCTGTTACGTGACTATGGAGAAATATTCAGATCACAATAAAATCTCATTGATTGACCTAAAATTGGAAAGAGAGAGTTGAGAGACACAAGAGGGCCAACACTGAGGGTCTCATCCTCATCAGAGGAGAATGCCTCATAATCAAGGTCCTCCTCAGCATCGTCCTCTGTCTCAGACACTTTCACCTCTATCTCACTTTCATGGTCCAAAAGATATGACAACACACAGAACACCTTTTTTCAGCTGAGAGACAGCACACAGAGCACAAGGCTGCAAGCTTTTATATATTTGCTCCACCCACGTGTTGTGTAAGCTATACCAATATCTTCAGGAGAACCATGTTCTCCCACCCCCACAGCATTTGAAATGTCAGAGTTCTCGTGAGAATGACGTCATCAGTGGTTCTCGCACTTCTACAGTTATGGCTATTTTATTTCAAGGCCCTAAAGCTTTTTGAAGATTTTAAAGTTGCATATTACAGTGACCTCGTAATCATCCAAAACAACCAAAACAAATCATGTTGATATTTCTTATATGTTCTATGCAGCTAAACCAGCCTGAGGTCAAACTGACCCCAAGGAACACCGATGTGTACAGCATGTGTACAAGACATTTGAATAGCAACATGTTAATTTTATGTTTACCCGGTCGTTCCCATTAAATTAGGAAAAGTCATTAAATATGAAGCCAAAAGAAGAGATGTCAATCACTTACTTAGGGACATTAAACATTAAATGGGGTCAAACTGGATAATAGGAGGGTTATGAAAAGACGACATAAGCCAGGTGAAGTAGCTTCTAGACAAAGGACCTGAGTCACACAACCTCCACCTCACCAGCTGCATGGAAGAGGAAACATCACACAGAAGACACAAGAGACAAAACTAAAGGTTCTTGGAGGTTCATAGCTACAGCATTGTGAACAGTTGAAGACTTTTGGTGGGCAGGTGTAAACAACATGATCCTACAGTCAAAGCTGGAGGACGTAAAGGCAGGAACGGTCAGAAAAGATGGTGGAGGTGGCCTCTGTGATGTCATCAATATACTGCTACTTATATCCATTTATATCCTTATATCCATGACTGCATATAACTTGGGAAAAGGTAAAATATAGACAGAAAAGCAGAGGATCCAGAACACAGCCCTGGAGTACTCACTGTTTCACCTGCAGTACTAATGTGTTGTTTCAGATAAGTAAGACGTGAACCACACAGGAACCAGTCAGTAAACAGACTCCACACACTGAGACAGCAGAGATCAGACCAAACAGAACCTCATTTATCACTTTCTCAAGTGTTTTTGGTCATAAAGGAGCTTTCTGTTGGGAGTCAGTGTGACAGCATTACAAACACTGACACACTGATGTCACTGAAAGTCACAGACACATTATACCCTCCTTTGTGTGTGTGTGTGTGTGTGTGTGCGTGCACTGCTCTCCTCATGACCTACACCACCTCTTCCCTCCCTCCCACTCTCCCCTCCCCCACACCACCAAGGTCTGTGTGAGGACAATGGAGGGGGAGGGGAGGAGCAGATCAACCACAGTGTGGATCATCTGCATCACTGAACACAGGGGAGGGGCTCTGAGGTCATCAGGGAGGCCGCATGTAATTGGTCAGCGAGGAGGTTATGGATCTGTATGAGCAAACACTTCTTTCTTTCTTTCTTTCTTTCTTTCTTTCTTTCTTTCTTTCTTTCTTTCTTTCCTTCTTTCTTTCTTTCTTTCTTTCTTTCCTTACCTCCTTCCTGCTTGGGGATCAATCCCAGCATGCACTGCATAACCTAAGGTGGAGGGATTCTGAGGGTGATCA
>OMNW01035332.1:67205-77983 GCA_900303245.1 Selene dorsalis | reverse complement strand
GGGAGGCCGCATGTAATTGGTCAGCGAGGAGGTTATGGATCTGTATGAGCAAACACTTCTTTCTTTCTTTCTTTCTTTCTTTCTTTCTTTCTTTCTTTCTTTCTTTCTTTCCTTACCTCCTTCCTGCTTGGGGATCAATCCCAGCATGCACTGCATAACCTAAGGTGGAGGGATTCTGAGGGTGATCATGAACAGAGGAAAAATGCAGCTCTCCATGACAAAGTGAATACTTTGCTTGAAAACTCTTGTTAATAACGGTTCAACTGATGATCATGGTCAGATTTATTAAAGCGTCCGTGCCTCTTTTCTTTCTTTCTTATTGTCAGTCTTCGTATCACATTGTGGAAAAACACCTTTCAGCTTTATTTCCATGAAGAAGATCAAGGGCCATGCAACAAGAGGAGATCAACCCCCCAAAACCAAGAGACAAGAGTAAGAGTGTGCCTTCTTTAAAAGACAAAGAGGTCATCATGTGAGATCTGTGAGCTCATCAAACTTGATAAAATCACTAAAATGTCATCACTCACTGATTCTGCAGTTTTAGTTTCATTCATCTCACCTGCCTGCACAGTGAAGACAAACACCTTCAGTACAGGTGGATGAAATTTTATATGTGCTGATCATTGGTTTAGTATATTAAAAGATACATTGTGCTGAGTAAGGTGTAAATGATAAAATGAACAATGGCTGAATTCCACACAGTGACCTCAGGGTCATGGTATTGTGTGACTGGCTCACTGTTACTCCACCACACTTACTAAGGTATTTACATGGAGCACAGCCACTGTTCTAGTCTCTATAAACAGAGAAGGATGTAAAATGTTGAATAGTGAACTAATGCGTTGATGGTTTTGGTCTACGAATGGGATATATTGACAACTGGAGTGACACCAGTCTGATTCTCACATGGTGTGAAATACACTAATTTGTCTGTGGGTTCAGAGCAACAGGTTAGCTTAGCTTAGCTTAGCACAGAGAGAGCCACTGCAGCCTCTTTTGTCTGAGGGAAAAACAGCCGAAACAACAACCCTGTAGAAATCAACCACATGTCACAGTATTATTAAGGAGTCTGTGTTCCTGGGCTTTAGGTGTGTTTACAGGACAACAGCTGTCAGACTGGAAGATACTGACCTTTATTCTCATCACACACAGTGTGTGTGTGTGTTTTAGACTATGTACTAAGGGCTTTAATAAGAAACATATTAGGACACAACCCTGACTCATCATCACTGACAGTATCTGAGCCAGCCTTAAGTAACTCTGTACATGTATGTATCACTGTATTGTTCTTATAGTGTACCTGTAGACACAGAGCAGTGGAACTGTGTGATAGCTGCTCTCAGGTCTGTGTCCTGCAGAGAGAGGACTTGACTCACACTGACCTCTGGTGGTTCACAGAGGTCCTGCTCCGTTCTGCTTTTCACTGTTTCTCTCATTCAGTTTGGCTCAATTCTCTAATGAGAAGGAAAATGATGAATGAGAAATGAGAAACACTAAGCACACATTTCTGAGCAATGAGTTTGTGGTTCACAACAGGGCGTTAAGCGCTGAAGTTGAAGGCCACTGGACTTCTTTAGATTCCTGAAGACGTTTCACCTCTCCAAAAGACTTGTAGTTCTAAAGACCAGTGTAGGAGAGTGAGGAAGCCGTTTGGATGAGGAGGTGACACGTCTTCAGGAATCTAAAGAAGTCCAGTGGCCTTCAACTCCAGCACCTGATGACCATGATCATGGACATATTTCACAACAGATCAGAATTTCACACTCACTTATGTAAACTGCTTTGTTTTGGGACATTTGTGCAAAAGAGTAAGCTACAGCTCTCTACAAATCTGCACAAGAATCATTTGTATATGTCTTATTGATCAGCTGATCAACTGTGAAACTCTTTACAGCTAATGAACATTATTTCATTGTTCGAGCATCACATGCAAAATGAGCTGTTCAGTTACGTATATTGGTATGTATATAGGTGAGTATACATACAGAGAGAGATTCTTTTTCTAAGAAAGATTCTTCAAGGCATTAATAGAAGCAGCCTGTAGTACATAATGATGTTTGTATTTTTACAACAAAAAGGAAAATTTTTCTTTTTCTTTCGGGTTTTTCCAAGACTTGGTCAGCGGTGTCAGGCTCCTCCTGTCCTCCCATCATGTGGCATCATTTAAACCCGGGCTACATCATCTAAATCATTAGCCCCCTCATGGAAAGCAGACACCTCCATTCATTAACCTGTGGATTGTTTCAGGTGCAGGCCAAACAACTGGAACAGGATCATTCCACTTTACATGCAAACTCTTAAAGCAGTAAAAAGCGAAGTCACTTACATCTGCTGTTTGACAGACAGAGTAAGACGACATCTTTACATCACCTACTCTGATGAAATATTTGTAGTTGATGTTTTGGAGTGAAACACTGTTTGCTTTAGTATGAGCCTTTGGACCTCTGCTGCTCTGCCCTGACCCCCACACTGCCATGGGCCCCTGCAGCAGCTCTCTCTGATGTGTGTGTCCTGTTGACTACAGTCACACTTTATAAAGAAGGATTACAAACCGATTAGAGCAGCTGCTGAGGCCACAGCGAATGCTGTCAGTGAATTGCTCCTAATTAAACCAAAGACTGGTAATTAACCAGAATGAGTCCATTAGTCTATATTTACTCTCTATTTTGTCTTCTTGTTCTTCTCCGTTGCTCTCAGCCTTCCCCTTTTAAAAGCCTTACTGTGCCATAACAAGATCTTCATTAGTGACTATTTGATAAAGAAATACAAGACAGAGAGTAGACGGACACGGCCAAAGGTTACAGCTATTCTCATTTCTCTCTGTACAGTTTTATCTTTAGAATAAACCTGCTCTGTGAAGCTCTGTTAATGGATAACCTTTTAATGTGATAGAAAAGCTCTTCAGAATCAGTCTGGCTTCTCCACTGCACTGGAAGAGGGGTTATCCTGGATATCTGTAATAGGGGTGAGTGTGGGTTCAAAAAGACGATGCTCAGGTTTCAAGGCTTCACTTCTCTGTGGCATCAGTTCTACAGCACTCTGCTCCTTGTTGTCATGACTGAGTCACATCATCTCCGCAGAGGATGTTCTACTAGATTCATGCTGCTGTCATAGTCCAACTCCAACAATCTGCTGCCTCAGCTCAAATCCATATCCATATCAGACCAAGTCCATCAGATCAGTGTTGGTGAGTCTGTGTCCACCGCAGTCTCAGGTCTCTGTTCTTGGTAACAGGAAGTGGAACCTGATGGTCTCTGCTGGTGTGGTCCATCCACCTCATGGTTCAACATGAAGTGCATTCAGAGATCTTGTGAAGAGTGGTTGTAAGTGTAAGTTAGTGTAACCTCTGTCTGCTCTTACCACTCTGACCTTTCTCATCAGCTACTCTTCTTTGTCCACTGGGTGTTTTTACTCCGCACCTTTCTGAAGAAAAACTTTCTGCTGCATGCTGGGAAGGGAACGGCGGTGACAGTGTAGGGAGAGTAGGTTGATCTCTGTGCTCCGTATGTTGGGATGACAGAAGAAATCATCTATCCAGTCATGTCCTGTTGGAGCTGCTGGGTGAACTACAGGCTGATCTGGAGCCAGTCACAGGACAGAGTTCGGAAGTACCTGCCATGTTTGAAGTACCTGTTTCTGCTGGGGTCTCCTCTTTTTCAGGTGTGTTGTCTGTTCAGCAGGATGGGTGGGTGCACAAGGTTTCTGTGCACTGAATGAAACCAAACAGGGTGTGCTCCTCTCCAGCAGGACCACTGGGACTGAGACCTCACCACTGCCCTTACTATGTCTTTGATCCCTCTCACCAGGGCACTTAGAGCCATCAGACCAGCTGCTGAGTGTGGCCCAAGGCTTCCTCCTGAGCTCTGTGCCACAGAGGACAATCCATCCACAAGTGCTGCAGATGGAGATTTTTGCTCCAGCTTCAGTGTTAAAACCAGACTGCTGCTGGAGAACCACCACCAACATCACCAATAAACTGCAGGCTTTCATCAACCGCTGCCTGAGACACGTCCTCCAAGTCTACTGGTTGAATAAAATGAATAACATCAACCTGTGGGAACAAAACAAACAAGAACTGATAGAAGAACGACTGTTCAGGAGAAAGTGGATCTGGCCACACACTGAGAAGAGACAGGATCAGGCTCTAACATGGAACCCACAAGGTAAACAGGGCAGAAGAAGAAGACCCCTAAACACCTGGAGAAAGGGCAAAGACCAAGAGTTCAAGAAGAAGAGGCTGACGTGGGAACAGCTGGAGAAGATGGCCCAAGACAGACGAGGGTGGAGAGCATACA
This sequence comes from Selene dorsalis, assembly GCA_900303245.1. Classification (NCBI taxonomy): domain Eukaryota; kingdom Metazoa; phylum Chordata; class Actinopteri; order Carangiformes; family Carangidae; genus Selene; species Selene dorsalis. Next base: position 73,688 of record OMNW01035332.1, on the reverse strand, counting down.
TCAAAGGCCTGTGTTCCCAAAGGAATGCAAGTACTTACTTTCTCACAGATAATCTGCTGTAAGGCTCCTGTAGCTCAACAATATGTCTCTTCCACTAATACCTCAACTCCACCTGATCAAATTTCATTTTACGCTTGTGGTTTCTGTCCAGACTCTGAGACAAACCCTCATCTAAATACAGCTGTTTGCACCTGTTGTCATTTAGTAGATCATCCATAAAACACACCTTACCACCAAAACACAACTTAGTATTTCTTTTTTCTGGCTGTTAGGTCTTTATTACAGGGCAGCTGGAGAGAGACAGGGGGAACGACATGCAGTAAAGCACCGCTGGTTGGAATCGAACCTGCTGAAGCTGCAGCAAGGACTGTAGCCTCTGTTTATAGGGTGCCTGCTCTACCAACTGAGCTATAGAAAAACACCCAGTTTGCAATTCAGTGTATTTTAACTGGGGGCTTAGTAAATCAGGCTTCTTGTCTTTTTTGTTAGTTTTTATACATTGTTTTCTTTTCCATTATGAATTTTGCCTTTTTGTATTACTTGTATATCATTAATAATCATATACTTGACAAACGTATTAGTCCACTTGGTGTTTGACAGCAGGTGTAGGAGGAGCAGAGCAGCTCAGAGAGGGAAGCCTGAGCAGAAGAGAGCAGAGACAGGAGTGAACAAAGAGAGAGAAGTTTATTGACAGGTTGACAGGTAAGACAGATGAAAGCAGAGGTCTGAACCCAGTCCAAACACACACTAACACACACAGTTTAACCTGGGCTCCTTGGTAGAAAAGTCATGTTTAATTTGTGCTAAATTTGAAATCTTATGACAAAATAAAATAGAAGCTGAATTCAAGTTATTCATTTACAACAGTCCTCTAGGAGACTTTGGACATAACTTCAGTTCAAACACCGACACACTTGTCTGTGTGAGGTTCACATCTAGTTTTAGAAAATGTTTCTACAGGTTTAAACACAGGATCAACAAACGGCACCAGTCAAATGAAATATTTAAAGACACAAAAGTTTCAATAGTAATATCACACCACAGACTAAAGGATCATGTGCGTTGGTCCCAACAGGTCTCCTCCTATAACCAGAGACCGATGATGAAACCTTGTCTCAACAGAGAGCAACAGTATGCATCCTGTGTGTGGGTGTGGGTGTGTGTGTGTGTGTGTGTGTGTGGGTGTGCGTGCACAGCAATGGTTTTCAAAAGACTGGGCTGGGATTTAAAAAGGAACACTACAGATGGCTTTATTCTTCAAAGAAAGAAGCTCCACCCTCACAATTATTACAAAGTGTTAATGTCCATACATTCCAGGTTATTTAGTAACAGGTTATTTAGTAACCTAAAGGGAGATTGGGGGACTCTCAATTGTTCTCTACAAGCATCATTAGCATCAAATTATGATTCACATTTCCCAGAATACCTTTCAATGTCCCCACTGACCGGCCATGATGAACCTGATGCTTTTAATCAAATGAGCCTCACGTATAAACAGCCTCAGAGTGATTGTTCACAGTTCACAAAAAGTGTCTCTTGAAACTGGTCATTGCACCACATGTGGTGTACTCTGTGTCCTGGTGGTACTGAAGTTACACCTGGTGCTTAAACCTTCTCAGTGATTGTGTGAAGCGCAGCAACATTGTTTTTGAAGCTGCGCAGTGTACGTTGCTAAAATCCCTACCAGGTGCTGGTAAAGTTATCACTGGTCACATTTACACTGTAGATGAGAGGAGAGAACAGAGTGAATCACACACACTGCCCCCCCTCACTTGGATGAGGAGTCCAAGTTCTCAGCTGTTTTTCTGTTATGAATAAAGCAAAGCACAGAGCAAGAACAAACAGGACCAGGTCTGAAAGGATGAATCAGCACATTGAAGATGTGTGTGTCAGAAACTGTCAAACACTGATCTCCACATAACTTAAGGAGATGAGTGATGAGGAAATTGTGCAAGATGTTGCACTGAAGTTGCTGCCACAGAGAACTGGGGGTTGACTCTCTTACTGATTAGGGTTTTTCTGAACATGTTAACCGAAGCTTGGTAACATTTCATTTTTTGTGTCTTGTCTTTATTGCTTTTGATTGTTATACATCACATTTATAAAATGGTCTGGTTATATCTTTAAAAACTTCCTTCAATAAAGTCCCTTCCCAGCCATGAGCTGATTGCTGTCAGTGTTCACCAGAAGCCTGACTGATAGTTGACAAGATGATGAAAATAAATAAATCACACACACACAACAATGTGCATAAATTCATACCTACACACCTGTGTACTGAAAATGAAAAAAAAGTTAGAGGGGTTCAGTCTGACTTGGTAAATGCCACATTTAGGAAGTTATGTTGTCAGGTAATGATTCCTAAGTAGGATTTTTTTGATTGCCTTTCAATCACTAGGCAACAAAGAAGGCTTATTAATCCACCGGTTCAATGATGGAAGAATCTTTTTGTTCACGGGCAGAGGTTTATCAACCTACTTAGATTCATAAATTCTTAGGGCCATTGCTTAATGAAATAAGACCCACAAGGATTTCTCCATACATGGAATTCAGTACTGGAGTAAATTAAACTTTGTATTTGAAAATCTTCCAACAAAAGACCTGGAGGGATCCAAAATGTTTACTAAAGCTCTGAAATCTCACATTATCCCATGTGAGCTCCAGTCTGGATCCAGGGTCAGATTTAACTGCTGTAAATACTGCCTCCCAACCCTGATGGTTTCCTAAATGTATTTTATCATTCATAGTAAGCTGTAACTGTGGTTTTAACAAACAGGTCAGGTGTTTTCTGTTTCAGCATCCTGACTTATTTACAATGGTTAAGGAATCAGAAGAAATTACATTATATAACATTAATTCTGCCAATTTTATGTTAGGGACACAGCCATCTAATAAAAATAACAGTCATAATTATGGGAAATCGTGCTTCAGATTTGAGGTCACAATTCCTAATTACTCATGTCCAATTATTGTGTAAGGGTGCTGAAATGAAAGGGTGGCTTATTTCTCTTTCTTGCTTATTAGGAAAAAGTGTTGGTGATTTAGACTGAACTTCAAATTAATCAGAATAGGAAGTGTTTTGTTTTGTTTTTTTTAGATCAGAGAAATATAACAACATAGCATCAGTAAATCTGATGTTCTTTGACATACTAATTCCCTCTCTGGATGATTTCTGATTGTTGGGTCATATATAACACTGAAGCCAGTGGACAACCCTGACATGTGACAGACTAAAGAACTTTAAAGTTAAACTATTCATAACAACTTCAGGTAATGGTTCACAGTTGACTAGTTGTATCCACTAACAGAGAGAATAACACAATGCCATTTGACTCTATCCAATGCATTCTCAGTGTCCAGTGTAGAATGCAACTGTTGCTGAATGCAGTCAGCATCTTGCTTTTCTTGATTGATATTTAGTACTTGTCATGTATGATGAAAGGCCTGTGTGTTCTTCACACATCCATTCGATCATTCTTAATGATCACTGGAGGATGGTTTTCTAATCTCAATGCAGTTTGGCCAAAATTTCAGCATCTGTGTAAATTCAGAACACTAGTCTATATGATTCACATTTAGTCTGTGGCTTTGAAATGTTGAATTGGACATTTAGACACATTTTGTGTGTTATTGTACTACTTAATTTAAGGTTTGGGGATAGCACAGAAGAGGTAAACAGAACATAGCGAAGCGAGGAAAATGGGATTGACTTCCCTCGCTCGTGATGGATCCTAAGGCTTAGGAAGTGGGTGTGAGTGTTAGATGGTGGATTTTGAAAAGGAAACTTTTAGATGGTGATTCCCTCCCATGTCATAGTTGTGAAGATCCATCAGTGCTTGGATTGCCTCCTCTACTGATGACATTTGGATCAAGGCCATCTTCCGGTCCCTGATGGAGGAAGAGACAAATAACCATAAACATTCAAATATCCAGTGTGTAAATGGTTCTCTTTACATCTGAAACTGCAGCCATTTTTGTGTCTTCAAGAGCTTCACACTGAATTGTTTCTTACTGGAAGAACTTAAAGGCCTTTACAGTTCCTCCACTGTTAGAGAACAGAAGACGCAGATCATCCTCTCCAACACCATCCCTGGACACGAAAAAGACAAACTTTTTGCAGCCTTGAAGCAAAACAGCATCAAGTCAAAGAAATTGCTACACTACACAAAATTACTGTCCAAGTGGTACAACAAGGGTAGTGTAGGTAGGTGTATTACCGGATATTGGAGAGATGAAGTGTTGCAGAAGGAGGAAAGATATTCTGGAAGTTCTTGGATCCTGGTTTCTTAAAACGATGAAGTGGAGAGCCAGAAAAATCTGCCCCACCGAAACAAAACAGTGACATCATGAATACAATAATGGTGGGCGAAACATTATAATTAGTATAAGGACTTAAACAGTGCACATCGTTGCTTATACTCAACAAGCTACCAATCAAGCTCAAGGAAACAAAGACACATGGGGGGAGAAAATCCTCTGTGCAAAATGAAACCAGCAGACTTATTGTCACTCTAAACACATGTCAAAACCTGTGGCCTACATTACCCACAGTGCAACTCAACTAGTGACAGGGTGGAAATTCCTGTGTCTGCTCTAACCTCTAAATCAAAACAAGAATTTGATGTGGAAACCTGTGGTTTATTCACCATGTAGAAACAGAGTATGACCTCTGCCTGCAACACAGTCAAAGGTCTTTTTCCAGGTCTGTGTCTGATTTCTAACTCTACAGATGTACATGACTTCTCCTATCTGAGATTAGGAGATATTCAACATACAAAATGCCAGTTTGCTATGATGCTGCAGTGCCTTCAAAGGCCCAGTTTTGGCCTTGTGAATGTTATCTCACTAATGTATACCATACCAAAGAAAAATAAATAAATAAATAACACATTATTAGGTCACGCACGGTTTAAATCATGTCTTTGAGTGCATCTGCAGCTTGAGACCACATATTAATGTTCTTCTCATTTGCACCATGTAGTCAGGCGGTCGAGAATTCCATATATACAATATCCTAAAAGGTAAGAGCCCACTGATGGAATGTAAGGCTGTGAGTAATTTCTTTGCCACTGTTAATCCAGCAAAGAAAATATAGGAGATATGATTTAGAAAGAATATGGCTGGGGTTTGGCAAAATATTGATGATAGCAGCGATGAGAGTTTCAAAGCGAGCATACTCCAAAACTCTGAGACCTCTAAGCATTCCCATATCATATGGAAAACGGTGCCAAGTGCATTTGCTGTACACAGAGTGCAATATGGAGTATCCAGCAGTTTCATGGCACATTGCCTTTGGGCAGTTCAGTATGTTCTATGTAAGAAATTTAAATGGTGGTCTGGATTCCTAGAGGCAAGTAGAATATTCAACCAGGTGGTGTCCCAATCAAACTCTGAGTTTAAGTCTGGAATATCACTCCTCCATCAGGCATCCACAGTTAGTGGCAAATAACTGGAACCTAAGAAGAATGAGTAAAGTGAGGAAACCAGCCCTTTTGATCTATTACCTTGCAGATGAGCTTATGAATAGTAAGGTTAGTCTGCCAGGAGGCTCCATAAGCTTTCATAGATGATCTCAATTGTAAATAGAAATCAAAAGATTGAGTTGCCTAACAATGGGAATTATAGGTGGCAGAGTGGCAGATCTCAATGCTTCATTTAACAGTTTGTATAGTAGTTATGACAACATTTCACACAAATGGTTAATACTTGATATGATGATTTGAGGAAGTACATCTAGTTTCATATGCACTATTGTTTTGTCACTCAGATAACCTGAAGTTAGGAAACCTCTTTTTATAAAAGTGTGGATGAATAATGTTGATTCTTCCCTGAATATCTGATCTGACACCATCACAACTTCCTGTTCACCTCCAGAATGTAGAAGTCCTCTTACCTTTAGTTAAGAGCTGGTCATCCAGTCCTTCTCTTGGTAAAGCCACAGTTTGATGTTTGGACAATGTCACTCTCATCACTTTACCAAACACCTTTTGACCGTTCAAGTGGCTCATAGCTACAGTTGAGAAAAAAAGAAAATATGTGACTGTGCACCTTCCAAACATTCATACACCTGGACCTGCAAGCGAACGCATCAAGACATACAGACTTCAAATCACTATTCATCCTATCGATGAAAGTGATGTATCATAGACTGTCAACACTCACCAAGCTGAGCCTGGTTTCCATCAGACAGCTGGATCAGAGCACTGTCCTTTTTGTTATAGAGGATCTTCACCCTCTGGACATCACCATAGACTCCTGAAGGCAGAGAGACAGAGAGAGAGAGAGAGAGAGAGAGACAAAGAGAGCGAGAGAGAGAGAGACAGAGAGAGAGAGAGAGAGAGAGAGAGAGAGAGAGAGAGAGACAGACCAAGCAAGGGAGAGAGCAAACAAGAGATAGAGCAGGGTAGAGGAGTAGATAAGGCAGAAGACAGAACAGACAGAGCGGGAGAGATGAAGCCGGCGAAGATAAAAAGGGAGAGGTGT